>JAVKPL010004301.1:0-217691 GCA_032173675.1 Gastrolobium villosum
CCTGCAAGATGATCCTGCTTTAGAGATCAACGATTATTTTCCGGATGAACAAGTTCTTGCAATCTCTGTTCAATTGTCTGAAGAACCAATTTTTGCACTGCATGTGGGACCATGGTTTGCTGATTTTGTAAATTTTAAAGTAATCAAGAAAGTACCTCCTAATTTAACAAAGCAACAAGTGAAAAAGTTCTTATATGATGCTAGGAGGTATGTATGGGATGATCCATTCCTGTATTTCCAATGTGTTGATGGAATCTTGAGAAGATGTGTATCAGAATTGGAAATCAAGGGGATTTTATGGCATTGTCACAATTCTGATTACGGTGGCCATTTTGGTGGAAACAGAACTGCCCAGAAGGTGTTGCAAAGTGGGTATTACTGGCCTACTCTTTTCAAAGATGCCAGAGAGTATGTTAAAAAGTGTGAAAGATGCCAGAAGACAGGGAACATTTCCCGAAAAGATGAAATGCCTCTAAACACTATTATGGAGGTAGAATTATTTGATTTATGGGGGATCGATTTCATGGGACTATTCCCATCTTCCTATTCCAACCAGTATATTTTGGTAGCTGTGGACTACGTTTCTAAGTGGGTTGAGGCAACAGCTCTTCCTACTAATGATGCCAAGGTGGTTGTGAATTTCCTGCGAAAGAATATCTTTACCAGGTTTGGAGTGCCGAGAACAATCATAAGTGATGGAGGCTCTCATTTTTGCAATAAGCAGTTTGAAGATCAGTTAACAAAGTATGGTGTCAGGCATAAAGTTGCTACACCTTATCATCCGCAGACTAGTGGCCAAGTGGAAGTTTCCAACAGGGAACTGAAGCGAATCCTTGAAAAGACTGTTAGTATTTCTCGGAAGGATTGGTCGAAGAGACTGGATGATGCACTGTGGGCATACCGAACTGCATACAAAACTCCGATAGGAATGTCTCCCTATCAGCTTGTGTACGGGAAAGCTTGTCACTTACCTGTGGAGCTTGAACATAGAGCCTTTTGGGCTGTTAAATTCCTAAACTTAGATGCCACAGCAGCTCTTGAGAAACGAAAGTTTCAACTGTTAGAGCTTGATGAGTTTAGGAATTCGGCTTTTGAAAGCTCCAGAATTTATAAAGAAAAAGTCAAGAAATATCATGATAGCAAAATTGTACACAAGGAGTTTGAGCCTGGTCAGCAGGTGTTGTTGTACAACTCCCAATTGAAAATTTTTCCAGGGAAGTTGAAATCCAGGTGGACAGGACCTTTTGTGGTTAAAAAGGCCTTTCCATATGGTACTGTTGAAATATCTTCCATGGAGGAAGACAGACCCTTCAAAGTCAATGGCTCTAGGTTGAAGTTCTTCCATGGAGGACCAGTGATGAAACAGGTTGTGGCCTTGCGCCTTAATTCCATTGCAACTTAAATGAGGTAACCGTCAGGCTCGGGACGTTAAACACGCGCTAGTTGGGAGGCAACCCAACATTTCTATCCTTTTATTTGTATCTTGTTTTCATTTTTTTTTAGGTAACCAGAGAAAAAATTAAAAAAATGAATGAAAGAGGAAAGTGAAAAATCCAGTGAGTCTACGCTTGAAGCGTAGAACTCTACGCTTCAAGCGTAGAGAAGAAAAATTAGAACAGAGGGCCTACGCTCCAAGCGTAGAACCCTACGTTTCGAGCGTAGAAAAGATGATTGAGCAGAAGCTGAGCGCTCCAAGCGTAGGAACCCACGCTTGGAGCGCAGGAATTTCAAGAGAACAGTAGTCCTACGCTTCAAGCGTAGAACCCTACGCTTGAAGCGTGGGATTGGAATTCGGAAGGTCAGAGGCAGAGGTTCTACGCTTCAAGCGTAGGACCCTACGCTTGAAGCGTAGATGGGGAATTTGGACCGACTGGGGCAGTATGTCTACGCTTGAAGCGTAGAACTCTACGCTTCAAGCGTAGAACAGTTTTTAAGTGCAAACCCTATTTCTTTTTCTCCCCAGCGCCGCGGACACCATTCCTCCCATCCCCTCTTCTCCTTCTTTTTCTTCTTCTCTTCTTCTCCTACTATTTCCAATCCTCTCACCACACACACCTCTCAACACACACACACACCCTCCTTCTCCTTTCCCCTCACCATCTCCCCTCTCTACCAACACACCACCATCTCCTCCCTCTTCACCATACATAACCACCCTCTCCTACCATTTCCACTCCATCCTTCCACCATCACCAACCTTCCCACACCATACATAACCACCCTCCCCTACCATTCCACCGTGCACCACCCTATCATCACTGTTCAGTGGCATTTGTTCTTGGGTGCGAAATTCTGGGAGTAAGAGCTAGGTTGCTACATTTTTTTTCATCAAAATGGCTGGAGACAAGGTAACCATCTATTATTCTTTTTTCTCATTACTTGATGATGGTTGTAAGGGTAGGAGAGGTATGATTATGATATTTTGGCATGTGGTATGTGTTTGTTCATATTGGGAATAAGTGCTGTTAAAATGTTTTGGCTGAAAATATGCATGGTTATTTTTGTATAGATGGGGGATAGTCATGTAATGCTGGTATTAGTCATGTAAAAATTTGGTTGCAACTGTTGATACGCATGATTAATGGGTTGGGACTGTTGATTTGAATACATGGTTGAAATTAAATCTGGGAATTAAGGTGAATGTTGTCAGGAAAAGTGAACTGAATCTTTCTGCTGATAATATTTATTATGCACATGTATTGGGAACTTTTCTGAGTTTCTGGAAAAAAGAATGAAAAAGGGCACCGAAGGGTCATCTGCTACTAAAAGACCCCGCACAAACTTTGACTCCAGAAGGTTTTTGTCCGCTGAAAAGCAGGACGTTTATGAAACCAAGCTGCTGAATAAAAATGTGATTAAAGAGAGGGGGTTCGATTTGGGGAATCTCCTACTTTTTGATGATATTTATTCAGTAGTTCAAAGGAGACGATGGAGGACACTGGTGACCTTTCCACAAGACAGTTCTGGGCGAATTCTCAGAGAATTCCTAGCCAATGCTGATAAGACCACTGTCAATGCCACCCGAAGGAGCTGGGTGAGAGGGAAGGAAGTACCCTTTGATGCTGAGACAATTGAAGCATTCCTGCAAACATCATATGACCCTACTGCTGAGTGTGAGTTTGTCCGACTATTCAATATGATGCAGCCGTCGGAAGGATATTATCGGGAAGAAATGCCTCTCATTGCTGATGAGATCCGGGAAAAGATAACCAGTCCATTCTCGGAATGGAAGTTTAGGCAGGGTCTCACTAATGTACCCGAAAAATTCACTAGACTCTGCCTTACTGGTGAGGCTATCAGCTGGCACACTTTTGTCAATGCTACGGTCATTCCCTCTACAAACAAAAGTGATGTCAATGTCGAGAGGGCTGTCCTATACTATGTGTTGATGGGGGACAAAAATCTGAACATGGCTGCTATTCTCTCTGACAGAATTGTACACCTGATTACTCGAAGCAAGGACAATAGTCTGTTGGCTCACAGCTCCTTGATCTCTCATCTATGTATTCGAGCTGGGGTTGAAATTCCCGCTTCTGAGCCATTGGATGTGAAGGCTGAAAAGCCTATGACAAAGATTGCTTTGGGAGGTTATTACAAGGAGTCAGAAAAACATGCAGCATGGCTTCTAAACAGCCAAGGCAATCCTATACCTCCTCCAGACCCACAGGATCCGTCAGTACCTCAGGCACCTCCAGCACCCCAGACATCTGCAGCATCATCCTCTGCTCGCCAGCCACTATATGAGGATTCTCCCATCATACTCAAAATGCATGCTATGATGAAGGCCATGTGTCTGAAGATGGGGATAGATCCAGCAGATCCTCCTAGCTCCTTCCAGCAGTACATCATGGAGGAGTGATCATTGGATGTTTTATTTTCATTTTTCTCTCGGACTTTGTTAATTTTAATTTTTTATTTTGTTTTAAATGACCAATAGGATTTTGTTAGGGTCAATTCTACTTTTTGGATATGAACATCTAAGGGTATTTTTCACTGTTTTGCTGATACAATATTGTTAATGATGTGTGTTTCAATTGCGCAGCTGTTCTTAATTGATTATACTTAGTTATTGCTGGGGACAGCAATTTCTAAAAATCTGGGAATGGTGGATAGCCTTGCCCACCTGTCCATGCACTATAGCTGCAATTGTGGAACCACACTTCATTTCAGGGGAATATTCGAACCAATTTACGTTTTCAGTTTTAAATATCTGTCTTGGTTATAGTGATTTTAAAAAATTCAGCAAATTTTTTTGGAATATGCCTGTTGTTTGGAATATGCCTATTGATAATCTCAGATCTAGGTGTTGCTTTCCTAACAAATGATTGAGTTCATCTTAGGAAGTACATTAAGTTTTGCAAATTTTGGCATGATGTCATTTGGCATGAGTAGAGTTTATGATTGTTCGTCTGTCTGAAATTATGTGCTAGAATACATGATATGCCTGATATCTTTGTGAGAATCTAGTCTGAAATCATAGCCTTTGAGGTTTGAGCCTATACAGTAATATTTTTTTTCTGAGAGGCCTCACTGTGGTAACACTCTAGAACTTGGTTTGTTTCTCTACAAGGCATGCATTTTAACTGATATGATAAGGCAGTTGTTCTTGATAGCCCTGGCCATATAGCTCACCTATACAAATGATTTTTCCATTGTTATCCCCTTGAGCCAAGCCTGCTAATTGATAATTACCGGAACATTGCTTAGCCTATCCATGTTAACTTACCTTAAGTGAGATTGAATTGCTGATTCTTCTCAAAGAAAAAAAAAAGAAATGTCTAAGGTAAGCTCCACTATACTAAGCAAATTGAAAAGGGAAAAAGAAAATTGGAAAAGAAAGAGAGGAAGAAACAGAAAAATTCAGAAAAAGGAAAAGAAAAATGCGGGTGAAGCATTGTGAATAAAAGTGATCAACATAGGAATTGACTTCCCGAAATTCTGTGGGCAAGTTAGTGGAGCAAAACTGATGAGTTGAAATTATATAAATTATGTTGTCTTCAGCTTTTCAATCTCATAGCGTTTGAAGCCACTTCCCATACAAATTCCTACCTTTAGCCAGGCCAAAGTAAAACCATTGAAAGTCTTTTTTGATCAGTTAATGCATGCGTTTGAATCCTTCAATTTTAAGGATCTTGAGAATATGATCAAGCTTATGGCAGTGTTACAGCTGTGATGGTTGTGTATGTCTGATACCCTAAAAACACCAGAGTGGGAGTGATATATTTTGTCTTGGTGAGGGATGTTCAGACTACATTCATGATTTTTCAGAGAAGTAATGGCATAATTAGAAATTCTTGCACTAATTCAGTCAGGCATGACATAGTAATTTCTTCGAGTGTTTGGATGATATTGTGCTGAAATACTGTTGTACATTTTTCTAAGTTTGAATCAGTTTATTGCTGAGGACAGCAATGTCTAAATCTGGGAATTGTTTGATATGCTCCCAGCATATATACTTTTATAGATCAAAAAAAGCATGAAATCATATCTAAAACTGTGTATAAAGGTGCATATGTAGTGAAATTATAAAATAAAAATTGTCAGACATTCTCTCACTCAAATTCTTCATGTTTATAGGAGAAAAAGGACAAATAAAGGAGCAGGAAGAAAATCAGACAGAAGCTCCACGCTTCAAGCGTTCAATTCAACACTTGAAGCGTAGGAAAAGACCTCAAGACAGTGAGTCTACGCTTCAAGCGTAGAACCCTACGCTTGAAGCGTAGACAAGGAGAAAAGAGGCAGAAGCTCCACGCTTGGAGCGTGGATCCTGCGCTCCAAGCGTAGGGTTGAGATGGACAGCTGTCAGTTGCGAGAAAAGAAGGATCCTGAGGTGCATAAAAAGGGCACAAGGCAACCCTAAAAGATACTTTTCATATTCTGGACAATTCTGAGGTCATTTTGGAGGCGAAAGCTCTGGAGAGATCTATTCTTCTACCTTTCTGTAGTTCTTGTAGTTTTATGTTTTCATTTGAACATTGGATTTTAGCCATGATAATGGTTGGCTAGAACCTCTTTGTTGTGGTTAGGGTCACGAACCCTTGTGAACCCCTGATACAATGGATTGAGTTTTTATTGATATATTTATCTTTTGAATTTCGTTCTATTCTGATCGTATTGTTATTGTTATTATTAGATCCGATCAATCTAGTAAGTAATAATAAATCTGAGGATTAAGGCCAACAAGAGGGATCTGAGGTCTTTAATCCGGAAAGGGAATAGAACGACGGTATGAACATGATCTAGGGAGACATGATTCATATTGTAGATGTTTCAATTATCGATCTTTATGCTTGATCTCATATAGAGCACCTCAAGGAATTAGGGTTCTATATGAGATTAAAGGGTTAATTCTTCAAGGCATTGAGAATTAACTATTGATACTTTTATCTGATAATTATCTAATTTCACGATCTATATATTAATATTTAACTTAATCCAGAGTAAAAGGTGGGGATCATCGGTGAGTGTTCTCTAACCACAGCGTTTTTCTCATAAATCTCAAACCCTTGTTTTGTTGGATTCTTTATTATTCGAAAAGAACAAAAACACGTCTTTTTATTTTACAAATCAAATTCCCACACAATCCTGACATTCGTGTCAAAAACATCTTGAATTATTTAATCTTAAAAAGGATAGTTTAATTGATTTGGACACACTCTCTGTGGATACGAACTTGACTTATCATTTTATTACTTGCGCGATTCGGTACACTTGCCGATTCACGTCAAGCCTCATAATGACTATCATGTTTTCTCTGAGAAACAGCCTTTGTCAGAGAATCGGCCAGGTTATAGTCTGTGGGAACATAATCCATGTTTACATCATTCCTATCAATGATTTCTCTAATCAAATGATATCTGCGGAGCACGTGTTTAGATCTTTGATGAGACCTAGGTTCCTTTGACTGCACAATGGCTCCAGTGTTGTTGCAAAGCAACTGTATGGGCTCATCCACGCTTGGAACCACCCTTAGTTCATTTACGAACTTCTTGATCGACACTGCCTCCTTAGCTGCTTCTGAAGCAGCTATGTATTCAGCCTCTGTCGTTGAATCTGCTGTTGTATCCTGCTTGGAACTTTTCCAAGACACTGCCCCACCATTTAAGGTGAATACGAATCCTGACTGTGACTTGCAGTCATCTTTGTCACTCTGAAAGCTGGCATCAGTGAACCCTTTCACTGTTAACTCATTAACCCCACCATAGACCAGAAACGCATCCTTAGTTCTTCTTAAGTATTTAAGGATGGTTTTGACTGCCGTCCAGCGACCCTCTCCAGGGTCTGACTGGTATCTGCTCGTAATGCTTAAAGCATATGAGACATCTGGTCTCGTACATATCATGGCATACATGATGGATCCAATAGCCGAAGCGTATGGAATTCCACTCATGCGATCCTTCTCAGGCTGTGACTTAGGACACATAGCCCTTGATAGGTGTACCCCATGACTGACAGGAAGAAAACCCCTTTTTTGATCCTTCCATGCTAAACCTCTTTAGCATCTTGTCAACGTACGTGGATTGAGATAAACCCAGCAGCCTCTTGGATCTATCTCTATAGATCTTTATACCAAGTATAAAGGCTGCCTCTCCCAAATCCTTCATGGTAAAGTTTTCTGAAAGCCACTCTTTCGTTATTTTTAATGTGGGGATGTCATTTCCTATTAGCAATATGTCATCTACATAAAGCATTAGGAAGACGACATTACTCCCACTAACCTTTCTATAAACACAAGGTTCATCCTCGTTCTTGACAAAATCGTTACTCTTAACGACTTCATCAAAACGTATATTCCAACTCCTTGATGCTTGCTTTAGCCCATATATTGACCTTTGTAGTTTGCATACCATATGCTCCTGATCTTTGTTTTCAAAGCCTTCAGGTTGTGTCATGTACACTTCCTCCTTCAAGAACCCATTCAAGAAGGCGGTCTTGACATCCATTTGCCAAATTTCATAGTCGTGGTATGCTGCTATTGCAAGCATGATCCTAATAGATTTGATCATGGCAACTGGTGAAAAAGTTCCATCATAGTCAACTCCTTGTCTTTGACGATACCCTTTCGCCACCAAGCTAGCTTTGTAGGTCTGAACGTTGCCATCTGCATCAGTCTTTCTTTTAAAGACCCATTTATTACCGATAGGAACTATTCCTTGCGGTTTAGGAACCAAGGTCCATACCTTGTTCTGATACATCGAATCCATTTCAGATTCCATGGCTTCAAGCCATCTTGAGGAGTCAACATCTTTGACCGCCTCCTCGTAGTTACTTGGTTCATCATCCTCAACAGTTTGCTGATTCTCAATCACAAACCCGTACCTTTCAGGTGGATGGATGACCCTCGTAGATCTACGGAGTTGTGTGTTTACTTCTCCATTGGAGAACGTCGCCTGCGGAGCAGACTCGGGTTCCTCAATCTGTTCTTGTGGATCTTGCACTTCTTCAAGATCAATCTTACTCCCACTGCCTCCTTGAGAGATCAAATCCTTCTCAAGGAACTCAGCATTCTTTGACACAAACACTTTGTGTTCTTCCATGGAGTAGAAGTAGTATCCCTTAGTACCTTTAGGATACCCCACAAATAGACATTTAGTACTCTTAGCACTAAGCTTGTCTGATGTCAACGCTTTGACATAAGCTGGCGATCCCCATACCCTGAGGTAACTCAGGTTGGGTCTCTTACCACTCCATATCTCATATGGTGTGGTCTGAACAGATTTAGACGGTACCCTATTTAGAAGGTATGCCGCTGTGTCTAAGGCATATCCCCAAAACGATTTTGGAAGTTGAGTCTCACTCATCATAGACCTAACCATGTCTAACAAGGTCCTGTTTCTCCTTTCGGAGACACCGTTTTGGTGTGGTGTGTAAGGAGCGGTAAATTGTGAGAGAATTCCATTTTCTCTCAGATAACCCTGAAACTCGTGGCTCAAATATTCACCACCACGATCTGATCGTAATGTCTTAATCATCTTGCCACGTTGTTTCTCCACTTCATTCCTAAACTCTTTGAACTTTTCAAAAGCTTCAGATTTATATCTCATTAGGTATATATACCCAAATCTTGATTTGTCATCTGTACAGGTAATGAAATAAGAGTATCCACCTCTAGCCTCAATAGACATTGGGCCACATACATCAGTATGAATGAGTTCTAATAACTCACTAGCCCTATGACTCTCAAGCCCTTTGGGCTTTTGTTGAATCATTTTCCTAGCTAGACAAGATTTACACTGTCCATAGGATTCCAAATCCATGGAGTCCAGGTATCCATCTCTATGCATCCTAGACAATCTTGTTTCATTTATGTGCCCTAGTCTACAGTGCCAAAGATAAGATTGATTATCCGTCCTAGGTCGTTTCACATCTATATTGAGCACTTCATTTCCCATTTCCAACACATACAATCCATTTATTAAAGAAGCAGTACCGTAAACCATATCATTCAAAATGATAGAAAAAGTACCATCCCTAATACTGAAAGTATAACCATCTTGTTCTAAACAAGAAATTGAAATAATGTTTCTAGAAATATGCGGAACATAAAGACAATTATTCAAATGCAATAAAAGGCCCGTAGGCAAAATAAGGTCAGCATCTCCAACTGAATGAGCAGCAACTCTTGCTCCATTACCAACGCGGAGATCCACCTCGTTTCTATCCAATCTCCTTGGGCTCCTAAGTACCTGCAACATATTGTAGATATGAGAACCACATCCGGTATCCAATACCCATGAGGATGGATTAGCATAAGAATAATTTATCTCAATCATGAAAATACCTGAGGCAGAAGCATCACCATGCTTCTTGTCCTTCACATTGTTCAGGTAGTCTGGACAATTCCTCTTCCAGTGGCCTTTCTTGCCACAATGGAAGCACTCAGCATCACCCTTGTCCTTAGGTGCCTTCTTACCCTTCTTCTTGCCCTTCTTCTTCTTGGATTTTCCTTTGGGCTTAAGGGGGTCACCTTTTGCAGGCTCCTTACCCTTTCCTTTGGCCTTGCTAGGCCCACCAATCAAAAGAGCCTGTGTCCTATCCTTCTTGATAGACACTTCAGCTGTTGTTAACATGCTTAACAACTCAGGCAAGCTCACTTGCATCCCATGCATATTGTAATTCATGATGAATTGACTGAAGGAAGGTGGAAGTGAGGTGAGGACTAAGTCATTACTTAGCTCGGCATCCATGATGAAGCCTAGGTTTCCTAGCTTCTCAATCAGCCCGATCATCTTGAGAACATGGCTGGCAACAGACATGCTCTCAGTCATCCTACAAGAGAACAGTTCTCTTGAGGCCTCATACCTCTCATGCCTGCCTTTAATATCATACAACTCTTTGAGATGTACGATAATAGAGGGAGCATCCATATGCTCATGCTGCTTTTGCAGTTCAGGCGACATGGATGCCAACATGATGCATACTGCCATCACATTGTCATCCAAGTGCTGTTGATGGGTTACGAAATCAAATCCCGCAAACCCTTCTTCCCCTTCCCATGGTGCTACGGGTATTACAGCATCTAAAACGTAGGCAATCTTTTCGGCCCTTAGAACTATTCTTAGGTTCCGATACCAGTCCATAAAATTTGAACCGGTCAGTTTATTCGTATCGAGTATTGAACGCAGTGACAGTGGATTAGTCATACTATAAGCTGAAAAGGATGTAAAGATAGTTTTAGTTAATATACGGTTATGTAGTTAAAAGCAAATTATTAAAGACTTGAAATAATTTGCCACTCCCACTATTTTATCTAAGTCAATGACCCTTCCTTTTGACTTAGGGTTAATCTACTTTAGATTTTACCTTAGTGGGATTAAGAGTGCGATTATTTATTTTAACCTCCGTTTGAGACCGCAAGATTAATTTAAATAAAGGGTTGATCTTTATCAACAGTATCTCATACCCTCTCTTAACATTAGGTTGACAACTCTTTGTCACTTAGTGGTGCATCTCATGCAACCAACCTAGCACCATTACCCTAAGCACATAAGCCCGGCTGTGCCTGCAACTTATGTCTTAGTTAAGCATTAAACCAGCACCCTAAGTGTCTTACACTTCAAACACTACTCTAGCCCAACGAAATAGTGGGTCCCAACTGAGTTGTGGAGCACCACTATGTAGAAGAGTTTTGAGTAGCATTGGTGGTGGGAGGTAATCATATTCTTAATTATTTATTCCTTTTAAGGGTTCATTTTATCTTGGGGTTAATTAGGTCCCATCAAACGCATATTGTAAGTTATCATGCTAGTCGTTACCTATGTCAAACATCTATCGGTATACACTAGTCGCTTTTGGACAAACATACTAACCATACAAAACGCGGTTTGCCCAATTCATGCATACTAGACGTTCTAATCATACATGCATATAAACAGTTTATATTGAGATAGCCATGGTGCTCGCGCTTTTGTCCTTTTTGCTTCTTTAAGCAACGGCCGCTTGTCGTCTATACGCCACTAGCCTATTTCTCTAATTACAAATAATTAAAGAAACTCCATAACATTTTGGAGCGACAAAATTACAAATTTTAAATTACAAATACACTTGTAAATTAAAATGCGCGATTACACATTAATTTAAAATTCAAAAAAAAAATTCAAATCCGGGCACCATGACCATCCCCTTCCTGTTTGTACCTGAAAAGTTCAAAACTTGCAAACACAAACATTATATTATCACATAACATTTTCACATGTATTTTGACATTTAACATTTAAACATCAAAATAACATCAAGATTCATAATCTTAAATTTCTCATTGGCCGAATTTAAAAATAATTTCAATTCAAATTTTGTTAATTCTTTCTTAAAGAAAACAAAATTAAACCATGCATGTAGCCATAAATCCTCACATGGCCGAATCATATAGGTGACTATATGATAAATTTTGTCACAAAATTTCATGCATATAAACATGACACAATTCATGGAGAAAAATAAGAAATCATTCAAGGTACTCTTAGTACCCTCCATGGCCGAATCTTCCCTTTCAAAAAGGGTGTTCCTTTTAAAACTTTCATAAAGAAAAAGAAACTAAACCATGATGCATAATGTTTTATGAACACAGAATCAAATTTACATGTTCATAAAAACAAAAACTTTAACACTTTAAAGGATTTGTGATTCAAAATCCATATGCAGAATTTAAACTTTAACCCTTTAAAGATTTTTGACCGTGAAAAACTCTTTTCACAAACAAGGTACCATCACCCGTCGATGGTAAAGCAACCGGGCTTTGATACCACTTGAAAGTAAACTGGCCTTTGAAGGCCGATGCATGTAAGGTGTAAAACAAAAATTTTACTGCGGAACATACATGCACACATAGGTTCATGCTTTAAGACAGCATGATGTTACCTTGTTTTGGCCTGATCAGTCAGGGAGATCAGATGTCAGGCTTGAAGGGTTCAAACCCTCTAATGGTGATCCACACCACCGTTCGTCAATGATGCAAGAACCCTTTCTTGAAAGCCACCAGATGAACACCACAGTGAGGCTTGCTATGCGCACAAGTGGTGAAGGTGGAGGCTAGGTATTCTGTTTGGAAAGGTGTAGTGAGCTACCCTACAGAATGGTGCATAGATGGAGGAGAGTTGGCTAGGTTTTTCACAAAACCCTAAGGTGAGGAACAAGTCATATATATGCTCACACTTGGAGAGGAGGAGGGAATTAAATCATTCAAAATGAAAAACAAACTTTCAAATCTCTTTGAAATTTGCGCATAGAACATTGAGATAAGGTGGAGCTGTTGCAAAACTAACTTTGCCAACAACCTCCAATCTTATCCACATGAAATTAAGTTCAAAATAATTTAAACTTAAATTCATAAACTATCATATAGTATATACTTCTCATGCGCATAATTCAGCCCTACAAGGGGTCCAAATATATTGAGTAGTTGCATTCAAAATTTGAATCAACTCACCCACTGATTCCCTCAACCACCAAATCTGAATGGAGGTTTGTTTTAAGTGATAAGATGACATTCTTATCACCTAAAAGTTGCGCACCAAACAGCCAAGGGAGTGCCTCCAAAGATGCTTCTTGATCCAAGGAATATGCTCCAATAAGATCCCGTCTTATCCTTTTGTTATGAAACAACTTTTCAAAACCAATTCAAATTCGAATTCAAACACTTGAATTCAAACGTTCAAACATTTAAATTCAAAATTTCAAATTTCAAATTCAAAATTCGAATTTCAAAATTCAAATCCAAATTCAAATTTCAAATTTCAAATTTCAAATTTCAAATTTCAAATTCAAAATTCGAATTTCGAAATTCCAATTCTAAATTCAAATTTCAAAATTCAAATTTCAAATTCAAGATTCGAAATTCAAATATTTGATTATTAATTTAACTAATTAAATTAATTAGTAATGGCTTGGACTATCCAATCCCATTACTAAACTCCATGCACCACCCACCCATTTAGGTGGGCTTCCAAACAGCTTCTTGGGCTAACAACATTATTAGGCCCAATACCTTTAAAGCTAGTCCATCATGACTACAAGGTGTTATTGTGTGACCCATTAGGTCCAACTTAGCTTCTGACATAACTGGGCTTGGGCCCAACAAGCCCACAACCCAATTAATGACAACACAGAGCACTAGCAATGCTTTGTTGCCCCAGAACTAGTCAGATTAATGACTTGATCAACCTATTGCATATATTTGGTTGCCGTATATATTTCCCTTCGTCTCGGTTATCTTCCCTTTAACCTAGGGTAAGGAAATGTATCAACCCCTGCGGTTTAGGGTAATCTTTATTCGAAATAGGGAATCTTCAATTTACTGACTCTAAAGGCAGATCATCTCATGATCTCTTTTACTATGCATAGATTCCCGAGTCCCTGTAAATGTCATCCCGATTTCTCCGGTTTACAGATAACCTAATCTCTCACAGAGATTTGATGAATTCCTTCAGCTTATTACCCTAGCCCTGTGCCCTTTAAGGACACGCCCAACAGTATACCTATGAGTCTCCATGTTTCAGGCAGACGAGGTATACAATCAAAACATGCCTTCAAGAACACAGTCTAGGTAATAACTTCTGGTCTAAGGAAAGACATACCCAAACATAAAGAGATTACTCTAATGACACTATCTATGAGATTTCCTCATAGAGTCTCTTTTTGGGTCTGTTCAGTGTGAGCTATACTCTTATAGGTCCACCCACGACTTTAGCTAAGATATCTCCATATCTGCAGCTCATGAGGTCTTTACCTTGTATCCATATACAAGTAGATAAGTCGTACTAGTCTTTACTCGAGATCACTGATCCCCAAACTCAGTGTCTCTAGACTAGGAACATATAATTAGGAATAGACATGCAATATCCTTGAATCCTCATGATCGTGATCTCATCACAGATACTCAAGAGATACCTGTTCTATTCCAAGGGGTTTATCCAGTTCGTTCATATAATATTAACAGTAATATCGAGACACAATATGAAACCGAATAAATAGTGCTTTCATTTATTTGCGACAAACAAAGTTCTACATCTAGTGTCCTTTATTTAATCAAAAGATTGTCTCTAGGACACTCATATGCTAACAGTGTCAAGGACATAAGCTATCTTTTCGTTCTTAAGAACAATTCTTAAGTTCCGATACCAGTCCATAAAATTTGAACCGGTCAGTTCATTCGTATCGAAAATTGAATGCAGTGACAGTTGATTAGTCATGCTAAAAGCTGAAAAAGATGTAAATATGATTTCAGTTAATATACGGTTATGCAGTTAAAAGCAAATTATTAAAGACTTTAAATAATTTGCCCCTCCCACTATTTTATCTAAGTCAATGACCCTTACTATTTGACTTAGGGTTAATCTACTTTTAGATTTTACCTTAGTGGGATTAAGAGTGCGATTATTTATTTTAATCTTCGTCTGAGACCGCAAGATTAATTTAAATAATGGGTTGATCTTTATCAACAGTATCTCATACCCTCTCTTAACATTAGGTTGACAACTCTTTGTCACTTAGTGGTGCATCTCATGCTACCAACCTAGCACCATTACCCTAAGCACATAAGCCCGGCTGTGCCTGCAACTTATGTCTTAGTTAAGCATTAAACCAGCACCCTAAGTGTCTTACACTTCAAACACTACTCTAGCTCAACGAAACAGTGGGTCCCAACTGAGTTGTGGAGCACCACTATGTAGAAGAGGTTTGAGTAGCATTGGTGGTGGGAGGTAATCATATGCTTAATTATTTATTCCTTTTAAGGGTTCCTTTTATTTTAGGGTTAATTAGGTCTCATCAAACGCATGTTGTAAGTTATCATGCTAGTCGTAACCTATGTCAAACATCTATCGGTTTACACTAGTTGCTATTGGACAAACATAAAAACCATACAAAACGTGGTTTGCCCAATTCATGCATACTAGACGTTCTAATCATACATGCATATAAACAGTTTATATTGAGATAGTCATGGTGCTCGCGCTTTTGTCCATTTTGCTTCTTTAAGCAACGGCCGCTTGTCGTCTATACGCCACTAGCCTATTTCTCTAATTACACATAATTAAAGAAACTCCAAAACATCTTTGTAGGGACAAAATTACAAAAAATTAAATTACAAATACACTTGTAAATTAAAAGACGCGATTACACATTAGTTTAAAATTCAAAATTTAAATCTGGGCACGATGACTATCCCCTTCTAGTTTATACCTGAAAAGTTCAAAACTTGCAAACACATATATTATATTATCACATAATATGCTCAAGTTTATGCTCCAAAGATGCTTATTGATCCAAGGAATATGTTCCAATAAGATCTTATCTTATCCTTTTGTTTGAAACAACTTTTCAAAGCCAATTCAAATTCAAATTCAAACACTTGAATTCAAATGTTCAAATATTCAAATTCAAAATTTCAAATTTCAAATTCAAAATTCGAATTTCAAAATTCAAATTCCAAATTCAAATTTCAAAATTCAAATTTCAAATTCAAAATTCGAAATTCAAATATTTGATTATTAATTTAACTAATTAAATTAATTAGTAATGGCTTGGACTATCCAAGCCCATTACTAAGCTCCATGCACCACCCACCCATTTAGGTGGGCTTTCAAACAGCTTCTTGGGCTAACAACCATTATTAGGCCCAATATGTAACATCCCACATAATTAGTAATATACATAGGTGTTAAAATGAGATAGATGCATGTGTATGTTTGATGGCTTGCGAATTGTTTGACCTTTATCATTGGATGAGACTAAGGTAAGTATTTAAATTAAATAGGAGAGTACATATGTAGGCATGTGAAATTTATTAAAATCATGTGAGTAATTTGAGTGTGTGTTAGAAGGCTTTTGTGTTTATAGGACTTTGGAAGTGGGCTAGTGTGTGTGGACTTGTCACTATTGGACTTGTGTGATTGGGTTCTTTGTGTGTGTGGCCAATGGCCCAAGGAGGCTTTTGGATCAAACTAGTTCAGCCCAAGGTTGTGTCCACACTTATCTCCCCTAAGCCTTGTCCAACAAGGTTGTCTTGTGTACCAAGGAACCTTCACATGGCAATCTTTTTACCACCCTTTCATGCGCATAAAAGGATAGGAAAGGCTTAGAAAAATCTGCCAACTTTCCTCTTGTTTGACCGCCACATCACCTTGCTTGTGCATCACTTGATTTCAACTTCATTGCATGGAAGACACATGTACTATTTAGAATTATTTTGGGCTGCATTTTCCCCCCATCATGTGCGCACAAAGGCTGCATCCTTCTTCATTTTAGGCGCACATGGAGGTGTCATGGAGCAGATTTTTATGACACCAAATCTGCCTTTGAGTGTTGACTTGGAGAACCACCTTACACCTTCCATCATGAGGCTGAAATGTGCAGATTTTTGCATGCTTTTGGCAGTCCATCATGAACCAAAACTGTCCTTGCTTACACATGCAGAAAAAGAAGGATTTTGGGCAGATTACATGTGCCTTGTGTGGAGGAAAAATCTGCCAACTCCCTCCCACCTCACCTTGTGCGCATGGTTTGGTTGTTTATGTTTAAAATTCTGTCTTAGGTGGGACAACATGCAGATCTGAACCCCCCTCTTTCACCTCCTTGCATGTGCCTAGAGTGTGCAAGAAGCAAGCTCCTTGCTTGTTCAAACCTTGTGTGCATCTCCACTTCTACAAGCAACCAGAATTTTCATGATGCTTCATCATTGCAACCTTTCCTCACTCTTCCTTTAAGTTATGCGCACAACAAGAGGCCTTCCTCACTTTGCACAAGTGCAGCCAACTCTCCTCTCTTCCCTCATTCTCTAGCCGAACATACAAGCTCTCTTGGAGAAAGAAAGACTAAGCTAACTTACCTTCCCTCCTACTCTCAAACCGTGGCTCAAGAGCACCAACCAAGTGCAAGTTTTTCTCCTCTCTTTCCCTCACTGTCCAGCCTTGCTACTCAACCTTGGAAGCTGTCCAAAGGTGTCCTCCTCACCATTTTGCGCATAGATCATCTCTAGGAAGTGTGGACTTGTGTGTAGTAAAGCTAGAAGGTGTGGTGTGTGAGCAAGAAGTGTGTACTACAAGAGGTAAGCCTTGAACTTAGACCTCTTTCATGGTGTGTAATAATGTGTGTTCTTGAATGTCCCCTTGAATATGTGTTGTTTTGGATTCTTGAATGAGTATGGTTAAAGTATAAGGATGGAGCTATTTTATGATGACTTGTATGCTTGAGTTATAGAATGAAAGTCTCATGGTTATGTTTAAGTTCATGCCACTGTTTTCTTGTATGAAATATGCCACTGCTTTGAGGAGAAATGTGCCACTGTTTTGGAATGAATCTACCACTGTTTCAGTTTTACAAGAGCACCATCTTGATGCCACTGTTTTGTATAAAAGTGCCACTGTTTTGAGGATGCATATGCCACTGTTTCGGTTGGACAAGCTCACCATTTTGATGCCACTGTTTCTGCACACAATACTCACTGTTTTTGTGCCTCACATGCCACTGTTTCTGCATAAAATGCTCACTGTTTTAGTCCATTATGTGCCACTGTTTCTGCATAAAATGCTCACTGTTTTAATGCCACATATGTCACTGTTTTGCACCAAAAACACTCACTGTTTTAGTACTTAATGAGCCACTGTTTCTGCATAAAATAACCACCATCTTGATGTCCAAACACTACCCTCTATGCCACTGTATTGGTGTCTATATACTCCCATTTTGCCACTGTTTTGATGATCAAGAATCACTATTTATGCCACTATTTTAATGTCTAAAAATCATGATTTATATCACTGTTTTGGATGCTCAAATGTATCATTCATGCCACTGTTTTAATGTTCAAAAACCACTCCCTTTGCCACTGTTTCTGGTGTGCAAATATCACCACTAATGTCACTGTTTTAATGCTTAAATGTTACCATTCATGCCACTGTTTTGATGCACAAATAACACTACTTATGCCACTGTTTTGAGGTTCAAATGTCATTGATTATGTCACTGTTTTAACATTCAAATGCCACTGTTCTGCCACTGTTTTAAGGTCCAAAATGTCACTGGTTCTGTTTTAAAACGTTCACTGTTCTGCTGTAAGGTGCTACTGTTTTCCTGCTGTAAAACGTCACTGTTTCTGTCCACTGTTTTTAAGGAAAACATCACTGTTTCTGCCCACTGTTTTTAAGGAACAACTCACTGTTTTCTGTTCACTGTTTTAAGAACAAACGTCACTGTTTTCTGCTGTAAAACGCTGCTGTATGCTCACTGTTTTCCACTATAAAACACTGTTGTATGCTCACTGTCTTCCACTGTAAAACACTGCTGTATGCTCACTGTTTCTGCTGTAAATCGCCGCTGTAAATGATTGGTTGTGATTGATTTAGGTGCGCTTAAGAAGTGAGATACTTCGCTGCTGTTTGGTATTGTTTAAGACACGCAAGGTAAGTGTCAGGCGATATTACCTAATGTGACTATTGACTACTGGTATAAAATTGTGACATGATGCTCCATATTCCGTAAAAGTATTATGTTCCATTATGATGAAAGGAAACTGCCAAAAATGTGACGTGATGGCTATATGATTATGAGGTAAAGACGTTATGTGGCAGCATAACGCATATGAAAAGTATATGTGCCGTGATGGCTATATGAAAGGTATATAAGCATGCACCTTACATCATACCGCATTTTTACTCTTTGTGTGTGAAAGCATAGCATGGCATGCATGTATCAAGATCATATAGGCCTTGTTTTAGAATAGTTATGTACAGGACCATGTGTTTGAGCAAGCATCATATAGGCATCCCCAAGGTACCGGGGTATGGGACACTTGGCATCAGTCCGCATAGGCCCACAGTTGGAATCCACATGGAGCTCAGGTGCCAAGGGATATTTGATTCCACTGTGAAGTGCGCGCACGACGGTGCTAAAAGCGCAAAGGAAAGGCGTTATATACGCAATATATGAATATGATGAAAAGGAAAGGCGTTATATGCGCTATATATATGAATATGATGAAAAGGAAAAAGGAAAAGGAACAAGGATATGTTGAAGTGACTGTTTATGATTTTGTGCCTAGTTAATACTGTTATATTACTGGTTTTGTTGCCACACTACTGGGATTATTCTCACCCCTTTGGGGCTGCTATTTTCCAAAATGGCAGGAGGACGTAAAAGCATTTGAAGACATGATATTTGTTGTTGCTTGCTGATGAATGGACGTGTACTGTTGTTGTGTGTTTGATTGGATGACTGTAATGATTAATGTTTTGGTACTCTTGGATGACTGTAGAATTTATAATCTCTATCTTACCTTAAACTCTCATGAACAGCGGCTATTTTGGAAAACGTTTGTGAAAGGAATTTTTGAAAGACTTATGTGCTGAAATTTTTACAGTGCACCTTACGGGTGGTGTTTTTATGAGCAAACGAACTCTGATTTACTATTATTTTATATGCACGTGAAGCCCCAAACGTGCTCTTTCTAAATCACTTTAAATATTTTTTATCGTCCAAACAGAAGTGATAAGAACTGTAGAAACGCTTTTCGTATTTGTTTACTGCTATGAGAATCTTTGTTAGCTCATGTGACGTTAACGACTCTAATTCCGCTTAGCAAACGACTCTCTTGGATGCATACAAGGGAGGGCGTTACACAATACCTTTAAAGCTAGTCCATCATGACTACAAGGGGTTAGTGTGTGACCCATTAGGTCCAACTTAGCTTCTGACATAACTGGGCTTGGGCCCAACAAGCCCACAACCCAATTAATGACAACACAGAGCACTAGCAATGCTTTGTTGCCCCAGAACTAGTCAGATTAATGACTTGATCATCCTATTGCACATATTTGGTTACCGTATGTATTTCCCTTCATCTCGGTTATCTTCCCATTAACCTAGGGTAAGGAAATGTATCAACCCCTGCGGTTTAGGGTAAGCTTTATTCAAAATAGGGAATCTTCAATTTACTGACTCTAAAGGCAGATCATCTCATGATCTCTTTTACTATGCATAGATTCCCGAGTCCCTGTAAATGTCATCCCGATTTCTCCAGTTTACAGATAACCTAATCTCTCACAGAGATTTGACGAATTCCTTCAGCTTATTACCCTAGCCCTGTGCCCTTTAAGGACACACCCAACAGTATACCTATGAGTCTCCATGTTTCAGGCAGACGAGGCATACAATCAAAACATGCCTTGAAGAACACAGTCTAGGTAATAACTTCTGGTCTAAGAAAAGACATACCCAAACATAAAGAGGTTACTCTAATGACACTATCTATGAGATTTCCTCATAGAGTCTCTTTTTGGGTCTGTTTAGTGCGAGCTATACTCTTATAGGTCCACCCACGACTTTAGCTAAGATATCTCCATATCTGCAGCTCATGAGGTCTTTACCTTATATCCATATACAAGTAGATAAGTCGTACTAGTCTTACCCGAGATCACTGATCCCTAAACTCAGTGTCTCTAGACTAGGAACATATAATTAGGAATAGACATGCAATATCCTTCAATCCTCATGATCGTGATCTCATCACAGATACTCAAGAGATACCTGTTCTATTCCAAGGGGTTTATCCAGTTCGTTCATATAATATTAACAATAATATCGAGACACAATATGAAACTGAATAAATAGTGCTTTCATTTATTTGCGACAAATAAAGTTCTACATCTAGTGTCCTGTATTTAATCAAAAGATTGTCTCTAAGACACCCATATACTAACAGAAGCGTGGTGCTCGTGATAAGAAGATCGTCACAACGCATCCTGGTGGCAAGAAGAAAGCCGTACAAATTGGTTTGGGAGAAGAACCTTCAGAGACACGGTCCTTTAATAGGCAGAGTATCCAGGATGTGGATCTCCTGGATTAGGTGTCTGACTCAGTGTTGAAGACTGAGTCAGTATTTAGCTCTCCAAGAGAATTGGCAGAAGTAACCGCAGCCCTCCATCTGACCCGGAATAAGGCTTTTGATGATCAGTGGGAGATTGGAGTTGTCCCGAAGAATGAGCGCGTTTGTTCATCGCGGGCCGAGGGGTCATCCCGGCACTTTATGATGATGTAAGCTTATTATTTCTTGTCCATAGGTGTTCGTCTTCCTTTTTCTCCTTTTGTGTGTAAACTACTGGCGCACTTGAATGTGGTGCCTTCACAACTAACCCCCAATGCTTGGGATTTTATTAAGGTGTTCGAGGTGGTGTGCACAGACTACGGCCTCTTCCAATCCGTACAGGCATTTTTGTATATGTTTAGGGTGATACCTTCTCGCAACAGCTGGATATCATTGAGGAGAAAACATAAATTTTGTGAATCATACTGCAGAAATATTAACAAGTGGACCACTGAATATTTCAAATCTATCCTGCCGAAGGTACCGCGCCATTTTTTCTAGGCAAAGATGGGACTCCTATCTTCCCCCTGTACTGGTCAAAACATCCATCCAACAATTCCGTATTAAGCTATAACTTTACGGATCTGAGTGATCTAGAGCAGCAGACAATGACTGCTTTAGGTAACATCGCTCGTGAAGCTGCTGGGAGTGGCTCACTGGACACGTATACCATTCTAAATGAATACTCTGAAAATGATACTCGAGCTTACCTGGGTACTGTGTAACCTTTCCCGTTTGTGTGCCGATTTGCCTTAATTTCTATGCAACATGATATGCAGGTGTTTAATTATGTATGCCTGATCAGCCATTTCTTTGTTTGTGTTGTTTTTGCAGATAGTATAAGGATGGCGCCTGTAAACAAGATGGAACAAATTGGTGCCAATCGCGCAGCTCTTGCTGGTTCTTCCTCCTCCTCTCAACCAATCAAGACTACTGCTTCCATTGCTGAGTCGGGTGATCATGCCGCCGTGCAGTTAAAGTCTCCTTTGAGACTGCGTACCCCTCCTATCCTTCCGCGATAGGTTACCCCCCACCAATAGTGGGAGAGGACACCGCGAGAGGGAAGAAGAGATCTTTCCAAACGATGTCTGAGGGATCAGCTGTAGGGTGGCCAAATTTCGACTGGAGATCTGAGACTGACCTGCGTGCTCAGGGCAGGGACTTTGGTATACACTTGGAAGCTCTTCCGCAAGAACAATGGCGACAGCTAGCCCAGGGACTGATCACCGATGGCCAATTTATCATGATCGCGCCTGGTAAGTATTTATGGTTGGCTTCTTGTTTGTTTGTAAATATACCATCGCGGTTGTATGTATAACCGTTTTGTGATATGTGCCAGATTCGTTAGATTTCCTGAAAGAGCGCATTGAGGAGCTTAAGGTTGAGAATACTCAACAGCGCGCCGATGTTGATGCCAGATTAAAGACGTTTGAAGATGATGCAAAGCTGAAGGCAGAAATGGAGAAAAAAGAAACTAATTTGAAAAAACTAACAACTGCCAACAGAAGCTTGGGGGCGAAGAAGATTGATCTGGAGAAGCGCTTTCTGGAACTTGAACGAAACGCTGATACCTGGGCTGATGAAAAGGCCCACTTGACCAATGAGGTGAAAAGGTATCAGGTTTTGCTTGAGAAAGAAGCGGAGGCTACCTTCGTGAATGTAATAGAACAAGTGCACTTCTTCAACCCCTTTACGAAGTTGGATAATGTGCACTATTATCATTACTTCAAGGATAACCAACTGGTGACCCTGAATAAGCTGAATCAAGAAGTCCCAGTTGAATTAATCAGCGCGATGGACACCGAAACTACTGCGCCATCCTTGCAAGAGCCGTTGCCTCAAGATCCTCCTGTTACTACTGATGAGCGCGTTGTTGAGGCTGACATTCCTCAAGATATGTCTATCCAGACAGTCTGACCTTCTGCTGAACTTTTGATGCCTTCTTCTAGACTTTATCTTTTTATTTCTTGACTTGCTTTACTATGTGTAAATTTGTAAGGGGAGTGTCCCCATAACAATGATGCGTGGAATTAGATATGTATCCACCAAATTTTGAAGTTTATGATCTTTGGGTTTTCACTAAATATTTATCTTTTGCAAAATGAATGCTTGTGTTGCTATCTTGCTGGTAGCTGTTGATATTTACCTCTCGTGCAATGTCATATTACCCTTTTCCTCCTTCTTCATTTTGTTATTCACGTTCTTTGCATGTTGGTTGATAGTTATATCGCTGATGGTAGCATAACCCAGGTGAAGTATATTCCATCTGAGTTGTACAAAAATGTATGTTTTGTCGCGATCGTTCTTCCAAGCATGTCGTGCTTCGTTATAGAGAAGTTCTTTAAGTATTGAATCCTGTAAAGAGTCCGTATGTGTTTGTACGGTATGTATATGGGATTTATAGTGTGTACGCTATACGACGCTTAAACACTCTAGCTGCATGTTGTTAGTCAGAAAATTTACATGACATTATGCCAAGTATGTTACATACCTTTGATTGTTCAAGCCATGGCATTTGGGGCATGAAGAATCGCGATGTGTCTTTGGGGATCGCGATATGTGCAGTTTCGATCTGCTGAGGAGATCTTTTGTTGAAGAGTCTGTTGCTTGGTGGATTCGTGAGAGAACCCTGTAGGTTGATAGGAACCGTGAGAGGTTTCCTATAAATTGGAGGATTTGCGAGAGAACCCTATAAATTGATAGGAACCTTGAGAGGTTTCTTGTAAATTGGAGGATTCGTGAGAGAACCCTGTAAATTGATAGGAACCGTGAGAGGTTTCCTGTAACGCCCTCCCTTGTATGCATCCAAGAGAGTCGTTTGCTAAGCGGAATTAGAGTCGTTAACGTCACATGAGCTAACATAGCAGTATATAAATTCGTATAAAAATTTCATCACTTAATTTCTTTTCACAACGGTTCCCAAAATAGCCATTGTTCATAAAAGTCCAAGTTAACATAAATATGATAAAGACTACAGTCATCCAAATAGTACCAAAACATTAATCATTACAGTTATCCATTTTAAACAAACAGCAATAGTGGTAATCCACGCATCAGCAATCAACAGCAAACATCACGTCTTCATGTACTTTTATGTCCTCCTGCCATTTAGGAAAATAGCAGCCCCGAAGGGGTGAGAATAATCCCAGTAGTGTGGCAATAAAACCAATAATATAACAATATTAACTAGGCACAAAATCATAAACAGTCACTTCGACATATCCTTGTTCCTTTTCCTTTTTATCATATTCATATATTGCGTATATAACGCCTTTCCTTTGCGCTTTTAGCACCGTCGTGCGCGCACTTCACAGTGGAATCAAATATACCCTTGGCACCTGAGCTCCATGTGGATTCCATCTGTGGGCCTATGCGGACTGATGCCAAGTGTCCCATACCCCGGTACCTTGGGGATGCCTATATGATGCTTGCTCAAACACATGGTCCTGTACATAACTATTCTAAAACAAGGCCTATATGATCATGATATATGCATGTCATGCTATGCTTTCACACACAAAGCGTAAAAATGCGGTATGAATGTAAGGTGCATGCTTATATACCTTTCATATAGCCATCACGGCACATATACTTTTCATATGCGTTATGCTGCCTCATAACGTCTTTACCTCATAATCATATAGCCATCACGGCACATTTTGGCAGTTTCCTTTCATCATAATGGAACATAATATTTTTACGGCATATGGAGCATCATGTCACAATTTTATACCAGTAGTCAATAGTCACATTAGGCTTCATCGCCTGACACTTACCTTTGCGTGCCTTAAATATTACCAAAAAGCAGCGAAGTATCTCACTTCTTAAGCGCACCTAAATCAATTACAACTAATCATTTACAGTGGCTATTTACAGCAGCAAAACAGTGAGCATACAGCAGCAAAACAGTGAGCATTTACAATAGCAAAACAGTGAGCATACAGCAGCAAAACAGTGAGCATACAGCAGTGTTTACAGCAGCAAAACAGTGAGCATACAGCAGCAAAACAGTGAGCATTTACAGCAGCAAAACAGTGAGCATACAGCAGCAAAACAGTGAGCATACAGCAGTGTTTACAGCAGCAAAACAGTGAGCATACAGCAGCAAAACAGTGAGCATTTATAGCAGCAAAACAGTGACGTTTTAAAACAGAAACAGTGGCGTTTTTAAAACAGAAACAGTGGCACTTTGAACTTCCAAAACAGTGGCATAAATCTTGGTTTTTGGACAGTGAAACAGTGGCATATTATAGATTAAAACAGTGGCATTTTATGCATACAAATAGTGGCATAGAAGGACTAAAACAGTGGCATTTTATGCATAAAAACAGTGGCATATGATGACTAAAACAGTGGCACATTATGCATGAAAACAGTGGCATATGATAACTTAAAACAGTGGCCTTTTATGCATAAAAACAGTGGCATATGATGACTTAAAACAGTGGCCTTTTATGCATAAAAACAGTGGCACTTTAAGCATGGAGACAGTGACATTTCATGGCTAAAACAGTGGCATTTTATGCATAGAAACAGTGGCATTTGATGAGTAAAACAGTGGTATTTCATGCATAAAAATAGTGGCTTAAGGAGCACTAAAACAGTGACATATATGTGCAGAAACAGTGGCATATAAGGTGCAGAAACAGTGGCATGTAATGTGCAGAAACAGTGGCTTTTAGGTGCAGAAACAGTGGCTTCTAATGTGCAGAAACAGTGGCTTTTAATGTGCAGAAACAGTGGCTTTTAGGTGCAGAAACAGTGGCTTCTAATGTGCAGAAACAGTGGCTTTTAGGTGCAGAAACAGTGACATTTTAATGTGATTTTGAGGGACCGAAACAGTGGCATCTTATCTACAAAACAGTGGCACATCAAACCGAAACAGTGGCACATTTCTTCTTTAAAACAGTGGCCTAATTATACAAAACAGTGGCATATAATTTTAAGCATGATCATGAGACTTTTACTCTACAACTTATGCATACAAGTCATCATAAAATGGCTCCATACTTATACTTTAATCATGCTCAACCAAGGATCCAAAACAACACATATACAAGAAGACATTCAAGCATACATACATGGCTACACTAAGAAAGAATTCAAAGTTCAAGGCCTACCTCTTGTAGCACACCCTTCAAAGTCAAGAATCACACCACCTTCTAGCTTCACTACACACAAGTCCACACTTCCTAAGAGGTTCTATGCGCAACAAGGTGAGGAACAAGGCTAGCACTAGCTTGGTGTATGGTTGAGGTGAAGGAAGGAGGGAGTTGGCTTGGCAAAGTCTTCTTGCTCCAAGGAGGCTTGTTGGTGCGGCTTAGAGAGTGAGGAGGAGGAGGGGATGTTGGCTGCACTTGCACATGAAGCCAACTCCCTCTCCATGCGCACATATATAGGGAAAGTGAGGGAAAATTGCCATGATTAACTATCATGAAAAATTCAGATTTCTTTGAGAGGATGGGGCTGCACATAAGGCTGAATCAAGCAAGGTTTGCTTCTACTTTACTCTATTTACATGCAAAGAGTGAGGGTGTGATATGATCAGATTTGGGGCTGCCCAAAGTCAGAGAAATTTTCTGCACCATTGACCAAATTATGCGCATGAAGTGGGGTGGAAGAGGTGCATCATGTGCACATGAAAAAGGTTCACTAAGTCAACAAGCAATACCACTTGGTGGCAGCCAAAAATCTGCATTGATACAGTCCTTGGTGCGCAAATTATGAGAGGAAAAGAGGTGTATTATGAGTGCAGATTTTGTGGCAGTCTAACACTCATTTTGGGCTGTCCTAAGTCAGAAAATTTCTGCATAAAAAACCAAACCATGCGCACAAGGTGAGGGGTGAGGGAGGTTCACTAAGTCCACAAGCAAGAGAGCTTTGTGGCAGCCAAGGATTCTGATTTTTGGAGCTGTCCTCTGCGCAAAAATGATGAAAATGCAGTCCCAAAATCTCACTTATGATGCATGTGGAAGGAGGAGGAGATTTGACTCATGAAGGGCTGCAAAAGCTTACCAAAAATCTGCACAATGCAGTGTCATGATGGAGGGTGTAAGTGGTTCTCCAAGTCAACAAGTTAGGCAGTTTGTGTCATAAGAAAAATCTGCACCCAAAGCCCTTCCCATGTGCGCCAAAATGGGGAAATAAGCAGCCTAAAATCATGCTCAAAGGTCCATGTGTCTTCCAAGCAATGAGGTTTAAATCAAGTTATGCATAATCAAGGTGAGGTGGCGGTTTAACAAGGCAAAATGACAAATTACTAAGTCCTAAATCACCCTTACTTGTGCGCAAGATTGAGTGGTGGAAGGGTTGCCATGTGAAGGTTTCTTGGTACACAAGACATCCTTGTTGGGCAAGGCTAGGGAAGTAAGAGTGGTTACAACTTTGGGCTGAATTAGCTTGATCCAAGAGCCATTCTTGGGCCATTGACCACACACACAAAAGGATCCAATCACAAATCCAATAGTACAAGTCCACACCCACACATTAGCCCACTACCAAAGTCCAAAGAACACTAAGGCCCTATATTACTTATATGATTAAATTCACATGTCTACATATGTACCCTCCTATGATTTAATTCAATTAATTACCTTAGTCTTATCCAAGGATAAAGGTCAACCAATTCACAAGCCATAACACCTAACCCATACATCCGAATTCTACACATGTACATATAGCATGTAGTACTTATGTATTTTACTAATTATGCGGGATGTTACGCTCTCCCCACCAAATAGGAATTTTGTCCGCAAAATAAACTTACTTAAGAGCTAAACAATTCTGGATAGCGTTTTTGAATGTCGTCCTCGCGCTCCCAAGTGGCTTCAGCTGCCGATCTGTTGTTCCATAATACCTTCACCAACGGAATCTCTTTAGAACGTAGTCGCTTGACGGATCTTTCAAGAATTTGCAACGGTTGCACTTGATACGTCAGATCTTCCTTTAGTTCCACTTCTTCCGGCTGTAATACGTGAGATGGATCAGAGAGATACCTCCGTAGCTGTGACACATGAAATACATTGTGAATTCCTGACAGATTGGGTGGTAAAGCCAACCGGGATGCGGACTCTCCAATCCGGTCCATAATCAGATACGGTCCTAAGTACCGTGGACTTAACTTCTTAACTCCCATTCTCCTTCCGAGTCCCGATGTAGGAGTGATTCTCAAAAATACATGATCTCCGACTTCGAAAGATAGAGGCTTATGACGCTTGTCGTAATAACTCTTCTGTCTGGCCTGAGCCCTCTGCATATTCTCCCGAATCTTCTTTACTTGTTCGGATGTTTCTTGAATTAGATCGGGTCCTAACATACTTCGCTCACCCACTTCCGTCCAACATAAAGGGGATCTGCACTTTCTCCCATACAAGGCTTCATACGGTGCCATCTGAATGCTGGAGTGGTAACTGTTGTTGTAAGCGAACTCAATCAACGAAAGATAACTATCCCAGCTGCCTCCTAACTCCAAAACACATGCTCGCAACATGTCCTCTAAGGCTTGAATGGTGCGTTCCATCTGTCCATCGGTCTGCGGATGATAAGCAGTACTCAACCTCAGTTGGGTCCCTAATGCTCTTTGAAAGGATTCCCAAAACTTAGATGTAAACTTGGGATCACGATCACTGACAATACTCGTAGGAACACCGTGCAGCTTCACAATCTCCTGCAGATAAATTCTCGCAAGCCTCTCTGTATCATATGTGGTTCTAACACGCAAGAAATGAGCTGACTTCGTTAAACGATCGACAATCACCCAGATAGAATCGTATCCTTCTCGCGTCCGAGGGAGTCCAACTACAAAATCCATCGAAATACTGTCCCACTTCCATTCGGGAATCTCCAAAGGTTGAAGGAGTCCCGACGGTTTCTGATGTTCGTACTTCACCTTCTGACAAGTTAAGCATCGAGATACATACTCCGCAATATCACGCTTCATACCCGGCCACCAAAACGAGGTCTTCAAATCGTGGTACATCTTCGTGGATCCAGGATGAACTGCGTACTTACCCTTGTGAGCCTCCTGTAAAACTTCTTGCTTCAACTCTACATTAGGCACAACCAGCCGTCCTTGGAATCTCCAGACATCATTCTCATCCTTTACTACCTCTTGGTTACCAACCAACTCGCGGACTAACTCTTCATCCTTCTGAGCCTCCTTAATTCTACTGATCAGTTCATTCTCCACCTTTATATTTCCCAGTCTTATGCTATTCCCTCTCTCGTCTACCGATAAGTTCAAGTCTCGAAAGGCCTCAAACAACTTCATTTCTTCCATCATCAGAGTTGCAGTGTGTAGTGTCTTCCTGCTCAGGGCGTCAGCTACCACGTTCGCCTTTCCTGGGTGGTATTTAAGTTCAAAATCGTAGTCCTTCAGAAATTCCATCCACCGACGTTGCCGCATATTCAGCTCCTTCTGGTCGAACAAGTACTTCAAACTCTTATGATCGCTGAACACGTCAAACTGCGAACCATACAAGTGATGCCTCCAGATTTTAAGTGCGAACACTATAGCTGCTAACTCCAAATCGTGCGTAGGATAATTTTCTTCGTGAGGCTTCAGTTGTCGAGACGCGTAAGCTACTGCCATACGGTCCTGCATCAACACGCATCCAAGTCCTTTCAGCGACGCATCGCAGTAAACTTCGAACTTTCGAGTAGGATCCGGAATCGTGAGTACGGGAGCACTCGTTAATCTGCTCTTCAGTTCCAAGAAACATTCTTCACAGGCTTCAGTCCACTCAAAAGGCTTGTCCTTCCGAGTGAGACGAGTAAGAGGTTGCACTATCTGAGAGAAGTTCTGGATGAACCTTCGATAATATCCAGCCAGACCTAAGAAACTTCTTACTTCGGTGACAGTCTTGGGTCGCTCCCAATTCATGACAGCTTCGACTTTGCTGGGGTCCACCGCGATACCTTCTGATGAGATGACATGGCCCAGAAACTGGACCTCTTTAAGCCAAAACTCGCACTTCGACCATTTTGCGTACAACTGCTTCTCCTTCAAGACTTGCAAGACAATCCTCAGATGTTCCGCGTGCAGCTCTTCATTAGCCGAGTAAATCAGGATATCGTCGATAAACACAATAACGAACTGATCAAGAAACGGGCGGAAAATGCGGTTCATGTAGTCCATGAATACCGCTGGAGCATTCGTAAGTCCGAATGGGATCACCTGATATTCGTAGTGCCCATAACGAGTCCTAAAAGCGGTTTTCGGAATATCCTCCGGTTTGACCCGGATCTGATGGTATCCCGATCGTAAGTCTATCTTGGAAAAGACTCTGGCTCCTCTCAGCTGGTCCATCAAATCGTCGATCCTCGGTAGCGGATACTTATTCTTCACCGTTACTTTGTTCAGCTGGCGGTAATCCACACACAGGCGTAAACTTCCATCCTTCTTCTTAATCAAGATGGCTGGAGCACCCCATGGAGAAGTACTCGGTCTGATGAATTCCTTTGCCAAAAGCTCTTCTATCTGCTTCTTCAACTCGCGCAGTTCCAGCGGCGCCATGCGATACGGGGCAATGGAGATTGGTCCGACTCCAGGAACAAGTTCGATCGAAAATTCTATTTCCCTATGAGGAGGCAATCGAGGTATTTCATCCGGGAATACCTCCTCGAATTCTCTAACTACCGGTACATCCTGAATTTGTTTGTCAATCGAGGTCTCAGCCTCGATCGACAAAAGATACCCTGCTGCTCCCTTGCGGAGCTCTTTTCTAACTTGCAATAAGGAAATGAGAGAGAAAGGTTGAAAATTACCATCCTTTGCAGGAACCATGACCTTCCCCGCTCGACAATCCAAGGTTATCCCGTTTTCCGTCAACCAGTCCATACCGATAATCACATCGAAATTGAATACCGGCAGGACCACCAAATTAACTGTATACGTGTTCCCTTCATACTGCAAGGTAACACCTCTGCAGATCTCTGAGGCTGTGCACGATCCTCCAGTAGGTGTGCTGATGTGTAACTCATAAGGTAACGGGGTTGGGGTGATGCCTATTCTCAAGGCAGTATGCTTTGCCATAAAAGAGCCAGACGCTCCAGAATCAAAGATAACAGAAATTGGGTGACCATTCAAAGTGACATTACCTTTGATCAGGTTGGGGAACTTCTGCGCTTCATTTGCATCCAATGTGAACACCCGAGCTTGCGGAGGCTGTTGATCAGCGTTCTGGGGGCATTTGTAAGCAAAATGACCTTGTTGGCCGCATCTGAAACATGCATTGTTGTTCTTGCGACAGACTCCTAAGTGATTCTTTCCACATGTGGCACACACAGTCGCGCCCTGGCGTCCAGTCGACGATTGACCCACCGTAAAGTTTCTCTTAAAGTTTCCGGGTCGTGCTTGCAACTGCGTACCTCTGCCTCTACCCCTTCCAGGTGCCGTCCTGAAGAATCTGCCCGCTCGGTTTCCTCCGTGGAATTGCGTTGGTGGCCTGTTCAAGTTCTTGGGCTCGTTAATGATTCCCTCTGCCTGACGACTCTGGTTGATGAGTTCCGGAAGTGTACGGTTAGCCGTCGTCAAAATGAGCTTGCGAATTTCCGGATGTAATCCGCTCTCGAACTTCTCTACCTGCCATTCTTCATCGTAGATGTTCCGATCGAAGTTGGCGTACTCGATCAGCTGCCCGAACTTTGCGATATACTCGTTAACCGTCATGTTATCCTGCCGGAGTGACAGCAGTTCAGTGTGCTTCATTCTTCTCATTGCCTTAGGAAAATACTTGTCCAAAAATACTTGTCTGAACACGGCCCATGTTAGTTCCACGTCCTGAGCTCTCAGCAGAGCCCTCGCACCAGTCCACCATGTTAAAGCTTCTCCCATCAGCTGGTACGACGCGTAATCAGTCTTCTGCGCTTCTGGGCATGCCATTCGTTCAAAGATGTGCTCGATCATCTGCAGCCACTTTGCTGCAGCCTCAGGGTTGTCCTCACCCTCAAAGGTGGGTGGTTGGAAGTTGCGGAAGTCTTTCAACCTCCGACGGGCAATTTCTTCTGCATTTTCATGCAGTGGGGGTTGGTTCTGATTCTGTTGCCTATGGTCGCGCCACTCTTGGCTCATATTCTGGATGAACGTTGCCAGTCCTCCAATAGTGGTGATAAGATCCTCTTCCGCATCGCCAGACCTTCCCCGAGTTGAACCGCGACCACCTGCCATGATTCTGCACTCACAATACCAGGAAATGAGTTGATCAGGCTCACCGCAAGTTATTCATGGCAGCAGTCTCAAGTAGGTACTCGAGTTCAATTCGGACAAGTTAGCTATGCATCCGTGTCTTATCCCAGACTAGTCTAAACAATCTAACTATCCTAGTCAATATATACTTAAACTATAGCACATTTAGGCAGTCAATCAGCAGATAAACACAAACAACAATCAATTCAATCAATCACAAGCAAATCCATGGACCAAACTGCTCTGATACCAATTAGTGTAACGCCCTCCCTTGTATGCATCCAAGAGAGTCGTTTGCTAAGCGGAATTAGAGTCGCTAACGTCACATGAGCTAACAAAGCAGTATACAAATACGTATAAAAATTTTCAACACTTAAATTCTTTTCATAAAGGTTTTCCAAAATAGCTGCTGTTCGTAAAAGTTCCAACTAACATAAAGATGATAAGGACTACAGTCATCCAAAAGTATCAAACATTAATCATTACAGTCATCCATTTAAGCAAACAGCAACAGAGATAGTCCACGCATCAGCAATCAACAGCAAAGTATCACTTCTTCATGTGCTTTTATGTCCTCCTGCCATTTAGGAAAATAGCAGCCCCGAAGGGGTGAGAATAATCCCAGTAGTGTGGCAATAAAACCAATAATATAACAATATTAACTAGGCACAAAATCATAAACAGTCACTTCAACATATCCTTGTTCCTTTTCCTTTTTATCATATTCATATATTGCGTATATAACGCCTTTCCTTTGCGCTTTTAGCACCGTCGTGCGCGCACTTCACATTGGAATCAAATATACCCTTGGCACCTGAGCTCCATGTGGATTCCATCTGTGGGCCTATGCGGACTGATGCCAAGTGTCCCATACCCCGGTACCTTGGGGATGCCTATATGATGCTTGCTCAAACACATGGTCCTGTACATAACTATTCTAAAACAAGGCCTATATGATCATGATATATGCATGTCATGCTATGCTTTCACACACAAAGCGTAAAAATGCGGTATGAATGTAAGGTGCATGCTTATATACCTTTCATATAGCCATCACGGCACATATACTTTTCATATGCGTTATGCTGCCTCATAACGTCTTTACCTCATAATCATATAGCCATCACGGCACATTTTGGCAGTTTCCTTTCATCATAATGGAACATAATATTTTTACGGCATATGGAGCATCATGTCACAATTTTATACCAGTAGTCAATAGTCACATTAGGCTTCATCGCCTGACACTTACCTTAGCTTTCCTTAAATATTACCAACGGCAGCGAAATATTCTCACTTCTTAAGCGCACCTAAATCAATTAAAACTAATCATTTACAGCGGCTATTTACAGCAGAACAGAGAGCATACAGCAGTGGCTTACAGCAGCAAAACAGTGAACATACAGCAGTGTTTACAGCAGCAAAACAGTGAACATTTACAGCAGCAAAACAGTGAGCATACAGCAGCAAAACAGTGAGCATACAGCAGTGTTTACAGCAGCAAAACAGTGAACATTTACAGCAGCAAAATAGTGAGCATACAGCAGCAAAACAGTGAGCATACAGCAGTGTTTACAGCAGCAAAACAGTGACGTTTTAAACAGAAACAGTGACGTTTTTAAAACAGAAACAGTGGCACTTTGAACTTCCAAAACAGTGGCATAAATCTTGGTTTTTGGACATTGAAACAGTGGCATATTATGGATTAAAACAGTGGCATTTTATGCATACAAACAGTGGCATAGAAGGACTAAAACAGTGGCATTTTTATGCATAAAACAGTGGCATGGAATGACTTAAACAGTGGCATTTTATGCATAAAAACAGTGGCATATGATGACTAAAACAGTGGCATATTATGCATAAAAACAGTGGCATATGATGGCTAAAACAGTGGCCTTTTATGCATAAAAACAGTGGCATTTTAAGCATGGAAACAGTGGCATTTTATGACTAAAACAGTGGCATTTTAAGCATGGAAACAGTGGCATTTCATGACTAAAACAGTGGCATTTTAAGCATGGAAACAGTGGCATTTCATGACTAAAACAGTGGCATTTTAAGCATGGAAACAGTGGTATTTCATGACTAAAACAGTGGCATTTTAAGCATGGAAACAGTGGCATTTTATGCATAGAAACAGTGGCATTTGATGAGTAAAACAGTGGCATTTCATGCATGAAAACAGTGGCTTAGGGAGCACTAAACAGTGACATATAAGTGCAGAAACAGTGGCATATAATGTGCAGAAATAGTGGCATGTAATGTGCAGAAACAGTGGCCTATAATGTGCAGAAACAGTGGCATATAATGTGCAGAAACAGTGGCATTTTAATGTGATTTTGAGGAACCGAAACAGTGGCATTTTATCTACCAAAACAGTGGCACATCCAACCGAAACAGTGGCACATTTCTTCTTTAAAACAGTGGCCTAATTACACAAAACAGTGGCATATCATTTTAAGCATGATCATGAGACTTTTACTCTACAACTCATGCATACAAAACATCATAAAATGGCTCCATACTTATACTTTAATCATGCTCAACCAAGGATCCAAAGCAACACATATATAAGGAGACATTCAAGCATACATACATGGCTACACAAAGAAAGAGTTCAAAGTTCAAAGCCTACCTCTTGTAGCACACCCTTCAAAGTCAAGAGTCACACCACCTTCTAGCTTCACTACACACAAGTCCACACTTCCTAAGAGGTTCTATGCGCAACAAGGTGAGGAACAAGGCTAGCACTAGCTTGGTGTATGGTTGAGGTGAAGGAAGGAGGGAGTTGGCTTGGCAAAGTCTTCTTGCTCCAAGGAGGCTTGTTGGTGCGGCTTAGAGAGTGAGGAGGAGGAGGGGATGTTGGCTGCACTTGCACATGAAGCCAACTCCCTCTCCATGCGCACATATATAGGGAAAGTGAGGGAAAATTGCCATGATTAACTATCATGAAAAATTCAGATTTCTTTGAGAGGATGGGGCTGCACATAAGGCTGAATCAAGCAAGGTTTGCTTCTACTTTACTCTATTTACATGCAAAGAGTGAGGGTGTGATATGATCAGATTTGGGGCTGCCCAAAGTCAGAGAAATTTTCTGCACCATTGACCAAATTATGCGCATGAAGTGGGGTGGAAGAGGTGCATCATGTGCACATGAAAAAGGTTCACTAAGTCAACAAGCAATACCACTTGGTGGCAGCCAAAAATCTGCATTGATGCAGTCCTTGGTGCGCAAATTATGAGAGGAAAAGAGGTGTATTATGAGTGCAGATTTTGTGGCAGTCTAACACTCATTTTGGGCTGTCCTAAGTCAGAAAATTTCTGCATAAAAAACCAAACCATGCGCACAAGGTGAGGGGTGAGGGAGGTTCACTAAGTCCACAAGCAAGAGAGCTTTGTGGCAGCCAAGGATTCTGATTTTTGGAGCTGTCCTCTGCGCAAAAATGATGAAAATGCAGTCCCAAAATCTCACTTATGATGCATGTGGAAGGAGGAGGAGATTTGACTCATGAAGGGCTGCAAAAGCTTACCAAAAATCTGCACAATGCAGTGTCATGATGGAGGGTGTAAGTGGTTCTCCAAGTCAACAAGTTAGGCAGTTTGTGTCATAAGAAAAATCTGCACCCAAAGCCCTTCCCATGTGCGCCAAAATGGGGAAATAAGCAGCCTAAAATCATGCTCAAAGGTCCATGTGTCTATCATGCAATAAAATTGAAATCAAGTGTGCAAAGGTCAAGGTGAGGTGGCGGTCAACAAAAGGAAATTGGCAGATTTTAAGGTCCTAAATCACCCTTACTTGTGCGCAAAATAGAGAAGGAAAAACATTAAGCCAAGTGGTTGTTCCTTGATGCACAAGACACCCTAATTGGGCAAGGCTTAGGGGAAATAAGGATGGTTACAACTTTGGGCTGAATTAGCTTGATCCAAGGGCCATTCTTGGGCCATTGACCACACACACAAAAGGATCCAATCACAAATCCAATAGCAACAAGTCCACACACACACTAGCCCACATCCAAACACTAATGCCTTCTAACACACACTCACATTACTCATAAGATTAAATTCACATGCCTACATATGTATCTTCCTATGATTTAATTTAATTAATTACCTTAGTCTTATCCAGGGTTAAAGGTTATATAATTCACAAGCCATTACACATAAACCATACATCCGAATTCTACACATGTACACATAGCCTTATGTATTTTACTAATTATGCGGGATGTTACATAATTAATTTAACTAATTAAATTAATTAGTAATATCTTGGACCATCCAAGCCCATTACGTGATCCATGCGCCCTCTTCCCTTTAGGTGGGCTTCCAAACAGCTTCTTGGGTTAACAACCATTATTATGACCAATACCTTTAAAGCTAGATCATCATGACTATAAGGTGTTAGGGTGTGACCCATTAGGTCTAACATAGCCTTTGACATAAATGGGCTCGAGCCCGACAAGCCCACAACCCATTTAATGACAACACAGAGCACTAGCAATGCTTTGTTGCCCCAGAGCTAGTTAGATTAATGACTTAATCATCATGTTACACATATTTGGTTGCCGTATGTATTTTCCCTCATCTCGATTACCTTCCAATTAAACCCAAGGTAAGGAAATGTATCAATCCTTGCTGTTTAGGGTAAGCTTTATCGAAATAGGGAATCTTCAATTTACTGAATCTAAAGGCAGATCATCTCATGATCTCTTTTACTATGCATAGATTCCCGAGTCCATGAAAATATCATCCTGATTTCTCCGGTTTACAGATAACCTAATCTCTCACAGAGATTTGATGAATTCCTTCAGCTTATTACCCTAGCCCTGTGCCCTTTAAGGACACGCCCAACAGTATACCTATGAGTCTCCATGTTTCAGGAAGACGAGGTATACAATCAAAACATGCCTTCAAGAACACAGTCTAGGTAATAACTTCTGATCTAAGGAAAGACATACCCAAATATAAAGAGACTACTCTAATGATACTATCTGTGAGATTTCCTCATAGAGTCTCTTTGTGGGTTTGTTCAGTGCGAGCCATACTCTTATAGGTCCACCCACGACTTTAGCTAAGACATCTCCATATCCGTAGGACATGAGGTCTTTATCTTGTATCCATATACAAGTAGATAAGTCATGCTAGTCTTACCTGAGATCACTGATCCCCATTATCAGTGTCTCTAGACTAGGAACATAAAATTTGGAATAAAAGTGCGGTATCCTTGAATCCTCATGATCGTGATCTCATCACAGATACTCAAGAGATACCTGTTCTATTCCAAGGGGTTTATCTAGTTTGTTCATAAAATATTAACAATAATATTGAGACATAATATGAAACAGGATAGAGAGTGCTTATTATTTATTTGCAACAAAAAGGTCTACATCTAATGTCCTTTATTTAATCAAAAGATTGTCTCTAGGACACCCATATACTAACAAGCTCTCACTTGGCCTAGAGCCAATCAGACCTAAGTCTTATACCCAAAGCCTCATAATGACTATCATGTTTTCTCTGAGAAACAACCTTTGTTAGAGAATCGGCCAGGTTATCATCTGTGGGAACGTAATCCATCTTTACATCATCCATATCAATGATTTCTCTAATCAGGTGATATCTGCGGAGCACGTGTTTAGATCTTTGATGAGGCCTAGGTTCCTTTGACTACGCAATGGCTCTTGTGTTGTCGCAAAGCACCTGTATGGGCTCATTCACGCTTGGAACAACCCTTAGTTCAGATATGAACTTCTTGATCCACACGGCCTCCTTAGCCGCTTATGAAGCAGCTATGTATTCAGCTTCTGCCGTTGAATTTGCTGTTGTCTCCTCCTTGGAAATTTTCCAAGACACTGCCCCACCATTTACGGTGAATACGAATGCTGACTGTGACTTGCAGTCATCTTTGTCACTCTGAAAGCTGGCATCAGTGAACCCTTTCACTGTTAGCTCATTAACACCACCATAGACCAGAAACGCATCCTTAGTTCTTCTTAAGTATTTAAGGATGGTTTTGACTGCCGTCCAGTGACCCTCTCCAGGGTCAGACTGGTATCTGCTCGTAATGCTCAAAGCATATGAGACATCTGGTCTCGTACATGTCATGGCATACATGATGGATCCAATAGTCGAAGCGTATGGAATTCCACTAATGCGATCCATCTCATGCTGTGACTTAGGACACATAGCCTTTGAAAGGTGTAACCCATATGACTGACGGGAAGAAAACCCCTTTTCGACCCTTTGTTAAACCTCTTTAGCATCTTGTCAACATACGTGGATTGAGATAAACCCAACAGCCTCTTGGATCTATCTCTATAGATCTTTATACCAAGTATAAAAGCCGCTTCTCCCAAATCCTTCATGGTGAAGTTTTCTGAAAGCCACCATTTCGTTATTGTTAATGTGGGGATGTCATTTCCTATTAGCAATATGTCATCTACATAAAGTACTAGGAAGAAGACATTACTCCCACTAACCTTCCTGTAAACACAAGTTTCATCCTCGTTCTTGATAAAACTGTTATTCTTAACGACTTCATCAAAACGTATATTCCAACTCCTTGATGCTTGCTTTAGCCCATATATCGACCTTGGTATTTTGCATACCATATGCTCCTGATCTTTGATTTCAAAGCCTTCAGGTTATGTCATATACACTTCCTCCTTCAAGAAGGCAGTCTTGACATTTATTTGCCAAATTTCATAGTCGTGGTATGTTGCTTTTGCAAGCATGATCCTAATAGATTTGATTATGGCAACTGGTGAGAAAGTGTCATCATAGTCAACTCCTTGTCTTTGACGATACCCTTTCACTACCAACCTAGCTTTGTAGGTCTGAACGTTGCCATCTGCATCAGTCTTTATTTTAAAGACCCATTTGTTACCGATAGGAACTATTCCTTGCGGTTTAGGAACCAAGGTCCATACCTTGTTTTGATACATCGAATCCATTTCAGATTCCATGGCTTCAAGCCATCTAGAAGAGTCAACATCCTTGACTGGCTCTTCGTAGTTACTTGGTTTATCATCCTCGACAGTTTGTTGATTCTCAATCACGAACCCATACCTCTCAGGTGGATGGATGACCCTCGTAGACCTACGGAGTTGTGTGTTTACTTCTCCATTGGAGAACGTCGCCTGCAGAGCAGACTCGGGTTCCTCAATTTGTTCATGTGGTTCTTGAACTTCTTCAAGATCAATCTTACTCCCACTGGCTCCTTGAGAGATCAAATCCTTCTCAAGGAACTCAGCATTCTTTGGCACAAACACCTTGTGTTCATCCATGGAGTAGAAGTAGTATCCCTTAGTACATTTGGGATACCCCACAAATAGACATTTAGTACTCATAGCACTAAGCTTGTCTGATGCCAACGCTTTGACATTAGCTGGCGATCCCCATATCCTGAGGTAACTCAGGTTAAGTCTCTTACCATTCCATATCTCATATGGTGTGGTCTGAACAGATTTAGACGGTACCCTATCTAGAAGGTATGCCGCTGTGTCTAAGGCATATCCCCAAAATGATTTTGGAAGTTGAGTCTCACTCATCATAGACCTAACCATGTCTAATAAGGTCCAGTTTCTCCTTTCGGAGACACCATTTTGGTGTGGTGTGTAAAGTGCAGTAATCCCGAAACTCATGGCTCAGATATTCACCATCACGATCTGATCGCAATGACTTAACCATCTTGCCACGTTGTTTCCCTACTTCATCAGCAAAAGTAATGAAATAGGAGTATCCTCCTCTAGCCTCAATAGACATTGGGCTACATACATCAGAGTGAATGAGTTCTAATAACTCACTTGCCCTATGAATCTCAAGCCCTATGGGCTTTTGACGAATCATTTTCCCAGCTAGACAAGATTCATATTTTCCATAGGATTCCAAATCCTTGGAGTCTAGGTATCCATCTCTATGCATCCTAGATAATCTTATTTCATTTATGTGCCCTAGTCTACAGTGCCAAATATAGGATTGATTATCTATCCTAGGTCATTTCACATCTACATTGAGCACTTCAGTTCCCATTTCCAAATCATACAAGTCATTTATTAAAGAAGCAGTACCAAAACAATATCATTCAAAATGATAGAAAATGTACCATCCTTAATAGTGAAAGCAAAACCATCTTGTTCTAAACAAGAAATAGAAATAATGTCTCTAGAAATGCCGGGGACATAAAGACAATTTTTCAAATGCAACAAGAGGCCCGTAGGCTAATGAGGTCGGTATCTCCACCATAATGAGCAGCAACTCTTGCTCCATCACCTGCGTGGAGGTCCACCTCGTTCTTCTCCAATCTTCTAGGGCTCCTAAGCACCTGCAACACATTGCAGATTATAAGAACCACAACCGGTATCCAATACCCATGAAGTCGGATTAGCACAAGAGTAATTTATCTCAATCATGTGAATACCTGAGGTAGAAGCATCACCATGCTCCTTCACACTCTTCAGGTAGTCTGGACACTTCCTCTTCCAATGGCCATTCTTGCCACAATGGAAGAACACAACATCGTTTTTGTCCTTGGGTGAGCTCTTACCTTTCTCTTTGCCCTTGATGAAGCCTAGATTTCCTAGCATCTCAATAAGTCCGATCATCTTAAGAACATGACTACCCACAGACATGCTCTCAGACATCCTACAAGAGAGAAATTCTCTAGAGGCCTCATACCTCTCATGCCTGCCTTTAATATCATACAACTCTTTGAGATGCATGATAATAGAGGGAGCATCCATATGCTCATGCTACTTTTGTAGTTCAGGCGACATGGATGCCAACATGACGCAGACTGCCATCACATTGTCATCCGTGTGCTGTTTGTGGGCCTCAAAATCAAATTTGGTGAACCCTTCTTCCCCTTCCCTAGGAGCTACGGGTAATGCAGCATCTAGAACGTAAGCAATCTTTTCGGCCCTAAGAACAATTATTAAGTTTCGATACCAGTCCATAAAGTTTGAACCGGTCAGTTTATTCGTATCGAGTATTGAGCGCAGTGACAGTGGATTAGTCATACTAAAAACTGAAAAAGATGTAAAGATGATTTAATTAATATATAGACATGTAGTTAAAAACAAATTATTAAAGACTTTAAATAATTTACCCGTCCCACTATTTTATCTAAGTCAATGACCCTTACCATTTGACTTAGGGTTAATCTACTTTTAGATTTTACTTTAGTGGGATTAAGAGTTCGATTATTTATATTAACCCCCGTATGAGACCGCAAGATTAATTTAAATAATGGGTTGATCCTTATGAACAGTATCTCATACCCTCTCTTAACATTAGGTTGACAACTCCTTGTCACTTAGTGGCGCATCTCATGCAACCAACCTAGCACCATTACCCTAAGCACATGAGCCCAGCTGAGCCTGCAACTTATACCTCAGTTAAGCATTAACCAGCACCCCAAGTGTCTTACACTTCTAACACTACTCTAGCTCAACGAAACAGTGGGTCCCAACTGAGTTGTGGAGCATCACTATGTAGAGGAGGTTTGAGTAGTATTGGTGGTGGGAGGTAATCATACGCTTAATAATTTATTCCTTTTAAGGGTTCCTTTTATTTAGGGTTTATTAAGTCTCATCAAACGCGTATGTATGTTATCATGCTAGTCGTAACCTATATCAAACATCTATCGGTTTACACTAGTCGCAATTGGACATACATAATAAAGCATACAAACGCGGTTTGTCCAATTCATGCATACTAGATGTCTTAAGTCATATAAGCATACATTCACGATACACTATCTCATGCATACTAGTCGTACTAAGCATACAAGCAAATAAAACATTTTATTTGAGACAGTCATGGTGCTCGCGCATTTGTTCATCTTGCTTCTCAAGCCATAGCTGCTTGTCTTCTAAACGCCACTAGCCTAATTCTCTAATTAAAAATAATTAAAGAAACCCCAAAACATCTTTGGAGGGACAAATGAAAAATTACAAAATTTAAAATTCAAATTAAAACTCTAATTTAAAATAGAGCAAAATTACACATTAATTTAAAATTTGAAATTCAAATTTCGGGCACCATGACCATCGCCTTCCTTTTTGCACCTGAAAGGTTAAACAACTTGCAAGCACAAAATATCATATTATCTCATAACATGTTTTCACATATATCTTGATCTTTAACAATTAACCATCAAATTCTCTTAATTTTTCTCTTAATGGCCGAATTATATAAAAAAAATTATAATTCAAATTTTGTTAATTCTTTCTCAAAGAAAACAAAATTAAACCATGCATCCAGCCATAAACCCTTTAATGGTCGAATCATATATGCATGTATATGATAAATTTTGTCACAAAAATTTCATGCTATGCTCATGATACAATTCATGGAGAAAAATAAGAAAACAATCAAGGTACTCTATGTACTCTTCATGGCTGAATCATCCCTTTCAAAAAGGGTGTTTCCTATTAAAACTTTCATAAAGAAAAAGAAACGAAACCATGAATACATATAGATATATGAACATGTTCATAAAAACAAAAACTTTAACAATTTAAAGCATTTGTAATTCAAAATCCATATGCAAAATTCAAACTTTAACCCTTTAAAGATTTTTGACCGTGAAAAACATTTTTCACCGTGAAAAACATTTTTCACAAACAAGGTACCATCACCCGCCGATGGTAAAGCAACCAGGCTCTGATACCACTTGAAAGTAAACTGGTCTTGAAGGCCGAAGCATGTGAGAACGAAAAACAAAATTTTTTCCAAGCGGAAACACATATGCATACAAATCTCATGCTTTAAGACAACATGATATTACCTTGTTTATGATCCGATCACCAAGAAGATCAGTGTCAGGTTTGAAGGGTTCAAACCCTCTAACGTTGATCCACACCACCCGCATCAAGATGCAAGAACTCCTTCTTGAAAGCCACCAAAATGACCACCACAGAGAGGCTTGCTATGCGCTCAATAGGTGAAGAAGAAGGCTAGGTTTATGTGTTTAGAAGAGTGAAGTCTTCATCATGAAAACTTCACAAGAGTGATGCATAGATGGAGTAGAATTGGTTAGGTATTCATGTGAAAACCCTAAGGAGAAAAAATCTCACTTATGCGCACAAGAGAGTGTGGGAGAGAATGAGAGCATTAAAAGAGTTGTTGCAATTCAAAATTCCCAACAACCTCCCCTTTGAATCCTTATGAGACTAGGTCTTTATCTAATTAAGATTCTGACCTAATGAGCATCACATGAACACTCATACTATGCGCCCCATTCAGTCCCAAAAAGAGTCCAGATACATTGAGTAGTTGCATTCGAATTTGAACCAACTCACTCACTGATTCTCTCAAACAACCACATCTGAATTTGAGCATATTTGGTTTACAACATGACACTCATCTCTAACCAAAAGTGGCGCACCAAATCTTCTCTGGATGAGATCAAATATCTTCTCTTGATGTAGGGGATTTGTTCCAACAAGATCTCATCTTATCCTTTTGTTATGGAACAACTTTTCATAGCCAATTCAAATTCGAATTCAAACATTTAAATTCAAACGTTCAAACATTTAAATTCAAAATTCAAATTCAAATTTCAAATTCAAAATTAAAATTTCAAATTTCAAATTCAAAATTTCAAATTTCAAATTCAAAATTCGAATTTCCAAATTCATTCCAAATTCAAATTCCGAAATTCAAGTTTCAAATTCAAAATTCAAAATTCAAAATTCAAATATTTGATAATTAATTTAACTAATTAAATTAATTAGTAATATCTTGGACCATCCAAGCCCATTACGTGATCCATGCGCCCTCTTCCCTTTAGGTGGGCTTCCAAACAGCTTCTTGGGTTAACAATCATTATTATGACCAATACCTTTAAAGCTAGATCATCATGACTATAAGGTGTTAGTGTGTGACCCATTAGGTCCAACATAGCCTCTGACATAAATGGGCTCGGGCCCAACAAGCCCACAACCCATTTAATGACAACATAGAGCACTAGCAATGCTTTGTTGCCCCAGAGCTAGTTAGATTAATGACTTGATCATCCTATTACACATATTTGGTTGCCGTATGTATTTCCCTTCATCTCGGTTACCTTCCCATTAAACCTAGGGATAAGAAATGTATCAACCCTTGCGGTTTAGGGTAAGCTTTATTCGAAATAGGGAATCTTCAATTTACTGACTCTAAAGGCAGATCATCTCATGATCTCTTTTACTATGCATAGATTCTCAAGTCCCTATAAATGTCATCCCAATTTTTCCGGTTTACCGATAACCTAATCTCTCACAGCTTATCACCTTAGCCCTGTGCTCTTTAAGGAAAAGTCCAATAGTATACCTATGAGTCTCCATGATTCAGGCAGACGAGGTATACAATCAAAGAATGCCTTCTAGAACATAGTCTCGGTAATAACTTCTGGTCTAAGGAAAGACATACCCAAATATAAAGAGACTACTCTAATGATACTATTTGTGAGATTTCCTCATAGAGTCTCTTTGTGGGTCTCTTCAGTGCGATCTATACTCTTATAGGTCCACCCACGACTTTAGCTAAGACATCTCCATACCTGTGGCACATGAGGTCTTTACCTTGGATCCATATACAAGTAGATAAGTCGTGCTAGTCTTACCCGAGATCACTGATCCCCATTCACAGTGTCTCTAGACTAGGAACATAAAATTAGGAATAAACGTGCGGTATCCTTGAATCCTCGTGATCGTGATCTCATCACAGATACTAAAGAGATACATGTTCTATTCGAAGGGGTTTATCCAGTTTGTTCATAAAATATTAACAACAATATCGAGACATAAAATGAAATAGGATAAAGAGTGCTTATTATTTATTTGCGACAAAAAGGTCTATATCTAATGTCCTTTATTTAATCAAAAGATTGTCTCTAGGACACCCATATACTAACAGTTCCACCATGCCCCATGGGGGTGGTTTATATGTATGATGTAATTTCATGTATTGTTTTGTTGAAATTGAAAGTAAACTGGCCTTTGATGGCCGATGCATGTAAGGTGTGAAAACAAGATTTTTACTGCGGAAACATACATGCACACATGGATTCATGCTTTAGGACAGCATGATGTTACCTTGTTTTTGGCCTGATCAGTCAGGGAGATCAGTTGTCAGGTCTGAAGGGTTCAAACCCTCTAATGGTGATCCACACCACCGTTCGTCAATGATGCAAGAACGCCTTCTTGAAAGCCACCAAATGATCACCACAATGAGGCTTGCTATGTGCACAAGTGGTGAAGGTGGAGGCTAGGTATTCTGTTTGGAAAGGTGTAGTGAGCTACCCTACAGAATGGTGCATAAGATGAAGGAGTGTAGGCTAGGTTTTCTCAAAACCCTAAGGAGAGGAACTAGTGTCTTGTTATGCACACACTTGGTGGAAGAGAGAATGATAATTAAATGAAAATTATCCTTTCAAAATCATTTGAAAGTGGCGCATGAATAAGGGAGGATAAGGTGGAGTTGTTGCAAAACAAATCTTGCCAACAACCGCCAATCTTATCCTCATGAAACTAAGTTCAAAAATATTTAAAATCAGATTCATAAACTATCGTATAGTATTTATTTCATGCACATAATTCAGCCCTAAAAAGGGTCCAAATATGTTGAGTAGTTGCATTCAAAATTTGAACCAACTCAACCACTTATTCTCTCAACTACCAAATCCGATTGGAGCTTTGTTTTAAGTGACAAGATGACATCCTTATCACCTAAGTATGCGCCCCAAACAGCCCCAAGGTAATCTCCAAAGATCTCTTCTTGATCCAAGCAATTTGTTCCAATAAGATCTTATCTTATCCTTTTGTTATGAAACAACTTTTCATAGCCAATTCAAATTCGAATTCAAACACTTGAATTCAAATGTTCAAACATTCAAAATTCAAAATTCAAAATTTCAAATTTCAGATTCAAAATTCGAATTTCAAAATTCAAATTTCAAAATTCAAATCGCAAACTTCAAATTTCAAATTTAAAATTCGAATTTCAAAATTCAAATTCCAAATTCAAAATTCAAAATTCAAAATTCAAAATTCAAAATTCAAATTCAAAATCCGAAATTCAAATGTTTGATTATTAATTTAACTAATTAAATTAATTAGTAATGGCTTGGACTATCCAAGTCCATTACTAAGCTTCATGCACCCATTTAGATGGGCTTCCAAACAGCTTCTTGGGCTAACAACCATTATTAGGCCCAATACCTTTAAATCTAGTTCATCATGACTACAAGGTGTTAGTGTGTGACCCATTAGGTCCAACTTAGCTTCTGACATAACTGGGCTTGGGCCCAACAATGCCACAACCCAATTAATGACAACACAGAGCACTAGCAATGCTTTCTTGCCCCAGAACTAGTCAGATTAATGACTTTATCATCCTATTACACATATTTGGTTACCGTATGTATTTCCCTTCGTCTCAGTTATCTTCCCATTAACCTAGGGTAAGGAAATGTATCAACCCCTGCGGTTTAGGGTAAGCTTTATTCGAAATAGGGAATCTTCAATTTATTGACTCTAAAGGCAGATCATCTCATGATCTCTTTTACTATGCATAGATTCCCGAGTCCCTGTAAATGTCATCCCGATTTCTCCGGTTTACAGATAACATAATCTCTCACAGAGATTTGACGAATTCCTTCAGCTTATTACCCTAGCCCTGTGCCCTTTAAGGACACGCCCAACAGTATACCTATGAGTCTCCATGTTTCAGGCAGACGAGGCATACAATCAAAACATGTCTTCAAGAACACAGTCTAGGTAATAACTTCTGTTCTAAGGAAAGACATACCCAAACATAACGAGATTACTCTAATGATACTATCTGTGAGATTTCCTCATAGAGTCTCTTTTTGGTTCTGTTTAGTGCGAGCTATACTCTTATAGGTCCACCCACGACTTTAGCTAAGATATCTCCATATCTGCAGCTCATAAGGTCTTTACCTTGTATCCATATACAAGTAGATAAGTCGTACTAGTCTTACCCGAGATCACTGATCCCCAAACTCAGTGTCTCTAGACTATGAACATATAATTAGGAATAGACATGCAATATCCTTGAATCCTCATGATCGTGATCTCATCACAGATACTCAAGAGATACCTGTTCTATTCCAAGGGGTTTATCCAGTTCATTCATATAATATTAACAATAATATCGAGTCACAATATGAAATTGAATAAATAGTGCTTTCATTTATTTGCGACAAACAAAGTTCTATATCTAGTGTCCTTTATTTAATCAAAAGATTGTCTCTGTGACACCCATATACTAACAAGCTCCCACTTGGCCTAGAGCCAGTCAGACCTAAGTCGTATACCTAAAGCCTCATAATCACTATTATGTTTTCTCCGAGAAACAGCCTTTGTCAGAGAATCGGCTAGGTTATCGTCTGTGGGAATATAATCCATCTTTACATCCATTCTATCATTGATTACTCTAATCAAGTGATATGTGCAGAGCACATGTTTAGATCTTTCATGAGACCTAGGTTCCAATGACTGCGTAATGGCTCCAGTGTTGTTGCAAAGCAACTGTATGGGTCCATCCACGCTTAGAACCACCCTTAGTTCAGAAATGAACTTCCTTGATCCACACGGCCTCCTAAGCCGCTTTAGAAGCAGCTATGTATTCAGCTTCTGTCGTTAAATCTGCTTTAATATCCTGCTTAGAACTCTTCCAATATACTGCCCCACCATTTAAGTTGAATACGAACACTGATTGTGACTTACAGTCATTTTTGTCAGTTTGAAAGCTGGCTTCAGTGAACCCTTTCACTGTTAGCTCATTAACCCCTCCATAGACCAGAAACACATCCTTATTTCTTCTTAAGTATTTAAGAATGGTCTTGACTGCTGTCCAGTGACACTCTCCAGGGTCTGACTGGTATCTGCTCGTAATGCTCAAAGCATATGAGACATCTGGTCTCGTACATATCATGGCATACATGATGGATCTAATGGCCGAAGCGTATGGAATTCCACTCATGCGATCCTTCTCAGGCTGTGACTTAGGACATATAGCCCTTGATAGGTGTACCCCGTGACTGACAGGAAGAAAACCCCTTTTCTACCCTTCCATGCTAAACCTCTTTAGCATCTTGTCAACATACGTGGATTGAGATAAACCCAACAGTCTCTTGGATCTATCTCTATAGATCTTTATACCAAGTATAAAGGCTGCCTCTCCCAAATCCTTCATGGTGAAGTTTTCTGAAAGCCACTCTTTCATTATTTTTAATGTGGGAATGTCATTTCCTATTAGCAATATGTCATCTACATAAAGTACTAGGAAGACGACATTACTCCCACTAACCTTCCTGTAAACACAAGGTTCATCCTCGTTCTTGATAAAACTGTTACTCTTAACGACTTCATCAAAACTTATATTCCAACTCCTTGATGCTTGCTTTAACCTATATATCGACCTTTGTAGTTTTGCATGCCATATGCTCCTGATCTTTGATTTCAAAGCCTTCAGGTTGTGTCATGTACACTTCCTCCTTCAAGAACCCATTCATGAAGGCGGTCTTGACATCCATATGCCAAAGTTCATAGTCGTGGTATGCTGTTATTGCAAGCATGATCCTAATAGATTTGATCATGGCAACTGGTGAGAAAATTTCATCATAGTCAACTCCTTGTCTTTGACGATACCCTTTCATCACCAACCTAGCTTTGTAGGTTTGAACGTTGCCATCTGCATCAGACTTTCTCTTAAAGACCCATTTATTACCGATAGGAACTATTCCTTGCGGTTTAGGAACCAAGGTCCATACCTTGTTCTGATACATCGAATCCATTTCAGATTCCATGGCTTCAAGCCATCTAGAGGAGTCAACATCTTTGACCACCTCCTCGTAGTTACTTGTTCATCATCCTCAACAGTTTGCTGATTCTCAATCACAAACCTGTACCTCTCAGGTGGATGGATGACCCTCGTTGATCTACGGAGTTGTGAGTTTACTTCTCCATTGGAGAACGTCGCCTGTGGAGCAGACTCGGGTTCCTCAATCTGTTCTTGTGGATCTTGCACTTCTTCAAGATCAATCTTACTCCCACTGCCTCCTTGAGAGATCAAATCCTTCTCAAGGAACTAAGCATTCTTGGACACAAACACTTTGTGTTCTTCCATGGAGTAGAAGTAGTATCCCTTAGTACCTTTAGGATACCCCACAAATAGACATTTAGTACTCTTAGCACTAAGCTTGTCTGATGTCAACGCTTTGACATAAGGTGGCGATCCCCATACCCTGAGGTAACTCAGGTTGGGTCTCTTACCACTCCATATCTCATATGGTGTGGTCTGAATAGATTTAGACGGTACCCTATTTAGAAGGTATGCCGCTGTGTCTAAGGCATATCCCTAAAACGATTTTGGAAGTTGAGTATCACTCATCATAGACCTAACCATGTCTAACGAGGTCCTGTTTCTCCTTTCGGAGACACCATTTTGGTGTGGTGTGTAAGTGCAGTAAACTGCGAGAGAATTCTATTTTCTCTCTGATAATCCCGAAACTCATGGCTCAAATATTCACCATCACGATCTGATCGCAATGACTTAACCATCTTGCCACGCCGTTTCTCTACTTCATCAGTAAATGAAATAGGAGTTTCCTCCTCTAGCCACAATATACATTGGGCCACATAAATCACAGTGAATTAGTTCTAATAACTCACTAGCCCTATGAATCTCAACCCTTTGGGCTTTTGAGGAATCATTTTCCCAGCTTGACAAGATTCATACTGTCCATATGATTCAAAATCTTTGGAGTCCAGGTATCCATCTCTATGCATACTAGACAATCTTGTTTCATTTATGTGCCCTAGTATATAGTGTCAAAGATAGGATTGATTATCTATCCTAGGTCATTTCACATCTACATTGAGCACTTTAGTTCCCATTTCCAAAACATACAAGCCATTAATCAAAGAAGCGTACCAAAAAAATATCATTCAAAATGATAGAAAATGTACCATCCTTAATAGTTAAAGCAAAACCATCTTGTTCAAAACAAGAAATAATATTTCTAGAAATGTTAGGAACATAAAGACAATTATTCAAATGCAATAAGGTGCCCCTAGGCTAATAAGGTCGGTATCCCCATCAGCATGAGCAGCAACTCTTGCTTCATCACCTGCGCGGGGTCCACCTCGTTCTTCTCCAATCTTCTAGGCTTCTAAGCACCTGCAACACATTGCAGATTATAAGAACCATAACCGGTATCCAATACCTTATGAAGCCGGATTAACATAAGAATAATTTATCTCAATCATGTGAATACCTGAGGTTTAAGCATCACCATGCTCCTTCACACTCTTCAGGTAGTCTGGACAATTTCTTTTCCAATGGCCATATTTGCCACAATGGAAGCACACAACATCGCTTTTGTCCTTGGGTGCTCCCTTACCTTTCTTTTTGCCCTTTTTCTTATTGGGTTTTTATTTGGGCTTAAGGGAGTTGCCTTTTGCAGGCTTTTTGCCCTTACCCATGGCCCTTTCAGACCCACCAATCATAAGAGCTTGTGTCTCATCCTTCTTGATAGACATTTCAGTAGTCGTTAACATCCTTAACAACTCTGGCAAACTCACAAGCATCCCATGCATGTTGTAATCCATTATGAATTCACTGAAAGAAGGAGGAAGTGATGATAGAACTAAGTCATTAATTAATTCAGCATCCATTGTGAACCCTAAACCCTCTAGCTTCTCAATGAGTGCCATCATCTTCAGTAAATGGCAGTTAAAACACATGCCTTCAGTCATCTTGCATAAGAACAATTCCCTAAAGGTCTCATACCTCTCATGTCTGCCTTTAATATCATACATCTCCCTGAGATGTAGGATAATAGAGGGGGCATCCATATGCTCGTGTTGTTTACGCAGTTCAGGCGACATAGATGCCAGCATGATGCAACAAGCCAACACATTATCATCCATGTGTTGCTTGTGGGTCTCGAAATCAAATTCTGTGAACCCATCTTCCCCTTCCTTAGGCACAATAGGCAAAGCAGTGTCAAGGACATAAGCTATCTTTTCGGTCTTAAGAATAATTCTTAAGTGCCTATACCAGTCCATAAAATTTAAACCGGTCAGTTTATTCGTATCGAGAATTGAACGCAGTGACAGTTGATTAGTCATACTAAAAGTTGAAAAAGATGTAAATATCATTTTAGTTAATATACAGTTATGTAGTTAAAAGCAAATTATTAAAGACTTTAAATAATTTGCCTCTCCCACTATTTTATCTAAGTCAATGACCCTTACTATTTGACTTAGAGTTAATCTACTTTTAAATTTTACCTTAGTGGGATTAAGAGTGCGATTATTTATTTTAATCTCCGTCTGAGACCGCAAGATTAATTTAAACAATAGGTTGATCTTTATCAACAGTATCTCATACCCTCTCTTAACATTAGGTTGACAACTCTTTGTCACTTAGTGGTGCATCTCATGCAACCAACCTAGCACCATTACCCTAAGCACATAAGCCCAGCTGTGCCTGCAACTTATGTCTTAGTTAAGCATTAAACCAGCACCCTAAGTGTCTTACACTTCAAACACTACCCTAGCTCAACGAAACAGTGGGTCCCAACTGAGTTGTGGAGCACCACTATGTAGAAGAGGTTTGAGTAGCATTGATGGTGGGAGGTAATCATACGCTTAATTATTTATTCCTTTTAAGGGTTCCTTTTATTTTAGGGTTAATTAGGTCTCATCAAACGCATGTTGTAAGTTATCATGCTAGTCGTAACCTATGTCAAACATCTATCGGTTTACACTAGTCGCTATTGGACAAACATAATAACCACACAGAACGCGGTTTGCCCAATTCATGCGTACTAGACGTTCTAATCATACATGCATATAAACAGTTTATATTGAGATAGTCATGGTGCTCGCGCTTTTGTCCATTTTGCTTCTTTAAGCAACGGCCGCTTGTCGTCTATACGCCACTAGCGTAATTCTCTAATTACACGTAATTAAAGAAACTCCAAAACATATTTGGAGGGACAAAATTACAAAAATTAAATGACAAATACACTTGTAAATTAAATGGCGCAATTACACATTAATTTAAAATTCAAAAATTTTAAATCCGGGCACCATGACCATCCCCTTCCTGTTTGTACCTAAAAGGATCAAAACTTGCAAACACAAACATTATATTATCGCATGATATTTTCACATATATTTTGATATTTAACATTTAAACATCAAAATAATATCAAGATTCATATTCTTAAATTTCTCTAGTTGGCCGAATTTTAAAACAAATTTAATTCAAATTTTGTTAATTCTTTCTCAAAGAAAACAAAATTAAACCATGCATGTAGCCACAAACCTCTTCATGGCCGAACCATATGGATAACTATATGATAAATATTGTCACAAAATTTCATGCATATAAACATGACACAATTCATGGAGAAAAATAAGAAAACATTCAAGGTACTCTTAGTACCCTCCATGGCCGAATCTACCCTTCTCAAAACCCTAAGGAGAGGAACTAGTGTCTTGTTATGCACACACTTGGTGGAAGAGAGAATGATAATTAAATGAAAATTATCCTTTCAAAATCATTTGAAAGTGGCGCATAAATAAGGGAGGATAAGGTGGAGTTGTTGCAAAACAAATCTTGCCAATAACCTCCAATCTTATCCTCATGAAACTAAGTTCAAAACAATTTAAAATCAGATTCATAAACTATCATATAGTATTTATTTCATGCGCATAATTCAGCCCAAAAAGGGTCCAAATATGTTGAGTAGTTGCATCCAAAATTTGAACCAACTCACCCACTTATTCTCTCAACTACCAAATCCGATTGGAGCTTTGTTTTAAGTGACAAGATATCCTTATCACCTAAGCGTGCGCCCCAAACAGCCCCAAGGTAATCTCCAAAGATCTCTTCTTGATCCAAGGAATTTGTTCCAATAAGATCTTATCTTATACTTTTGTTATGAAATAACTTTTCATAGCCAATTCAAATTCGAATTCAAACACTTGAATTCAAATGTTCAAACATTCAAATTCAAAATTCAAAATTCAAAATATCAAATTTCAAATTCAAAATTCGAATTTCAAAATTCAAATTCCAAATTCAAATTTCAAAATTCAAATTTCAAATTCAAAATTTGAATTTCAAAATTCAAATTCCAAATTCAAATTTCAAAATTCAAATTCAAAATTCAAAATTCAAATGTTTGATTATTAATTTAACTAATTAAATTAATTAGTAATGGCTTGGACTATCCAAGCCCATTACTAAGCTCCATGCATCCTCCACCCATTTTGGTGGGCTTCCAAACAGCTTCTTGGGCTAACAACCATTATTAGGCCCAATACCTTTAAAGCTAGTTCATCATGACTACAAGGTGTTAGTGTGTGACCCATTAGGTCCAACTTAGCTTCTGACATAACTGGGCTTGGGCCCAACAATCCCACAACCCAATTAATGACAACACAGAGCACTAGCAATGCTTTGTTTCCCCAGAACTAGTCAGATTAATGACTTGATCATCCTATTGCACATATTTTGTTACCGTATGTTTCCCTTCGTCTCAGTTATCTTCCCATTAACCTAGGGTAAGGAAATGTATCAACCTCTGCGGTTTAGGGTAAGCTTTATTCGAAATAGGGAATCTTCAATTTACTGACTCTAAAGGCAGATCATCTCATGATCTCTTTTACTATGCATAGATTCTCGAGTCCCTGTAAATGTTATCCTGATTTCTCCGGTTTACAGATAACCTAATCTCTCACAGAGATTTGACGAATTCCTTCAGCTCATTACCCTAGCCCTGTGCCCTTTAAGGACACGCCCAACAGTATACCTATGAGTCTCCATGTTTCAGGCAGACGAGGCATACAATCAAAACATGCCTTCAAGAACACAGTCTAGGTAATAACTTCTGGTCTAAGGAAAGACATACCCAAACATAAAGAGATTACTCTAATGACACTATCTGTGAGATTTCCTCATAGAGTCTCTTTTTTGGTCTGTTCAGTGCGAGCTATACTCTTATAGGTCCACCCACGACTTTAGCTAAGATATCTCCATATCTGCAGCTCATGAGGTCTTTACCTTGTATCCATATACAAGTAGATAAGTCGTACTAGTCTTACCCGAGATCACTGATCCCCAAACTCAGTGTCTCTAGACTAGGAACATAAAATTAGGAATAGACATGCAATATCCTTGAATCCTCCTGATCGTGATCTCATCACAGATACTCAAGAGATACTTGTTCTATTCCAAGGTTTTATGCAGTTCGTTCATATAATATTAACAATAATATCGAGACACAATATGAAATTGAGTAAATAGTGCTTTCATTTATTTGCGACAAACAAAGTTCTACATCTAGTGTCCTTTATTTAATCAAAAGATTGTCTCTGCGACACCCATATACTAACAGAAATGCTATTGAGTTGTTAAGTGCAATTTCCTTATGATATGTATGTGGTGTTTCGCCTAGAAGGAGGCCATGGGGTGGTCCTGTGGGCGGGTACAGCATGGGCGTGTACCGGTGTGGGTAATAGGCGTATTCCTGCACTTCTCTGTTCAGTAGAATTGTTATAACACACATGACATAGTTATATGCTGCATTGCACTGATTTTGGAACTTATATTGTAAACTACTTTTGAACTTATATTGCACTTTTAAGTGAGCTTGGGGTGGAAGATCCTTGAGGACCCCTTGTCTTACTGAGACTTCTTTTTAGAGATCTCACCCCACGTTTAGGGCACCATTTCAGGTTCAGGTAATGCTGGGGTTGATACCTCGAGCGGCAGGAGGCCGAAGCTTAGCTGATTGTGCTGTTATGTTTAGATGCTGGATTATGCCTGTTGCTAGTATGCTATTAGTTTCATTTTATGGTTATTGTGTTGAGACTGTTGTTGGGCTTTGTTGCCTTATTTGGTGAGAATGGGGATTGTCCATGCCACATTGACTTGGTTGTTTGCTATGTTTAGTTTCGGGTTGTAGTAATGTATCAGGATATTGTCCGGACTATGTGTTGTAGTTCCATGACTTAGATACTCACATATTTATATATTGAGGTATTTCAGTTAGTTGTCTTTTGGAATTAAGTACAAGCGATGTTTTTATGAAAAGGATTAAGTAATCAACTTGGCTAAGTATAATGACGTCATAATTGAATTAAAGAAAAATTTATTTCGCATTTTAATTAAGCGTGGCTTAATACGATGACATGTTAACAAATCGGGTATACACAGGGTGTTACATTTTATGGTGTCAGAGCACTTTCTAGGAAAAGCCAGTATGTATTGTAATTACTTAGGATGTTTTGTTGTGAGTCATGTATGTGTGTTCTCTCTATTGGTTTTGCTATGATGACGCATGTATGATCATATTACGTGGGAATGATCAACTCATTCTTTGTTTAACTTGTGCTTACCTCGGAGGAACCGAGACACAAGCGAGGATCAACCTGATCCTGTGCTGGCTGCATTGGCTGAAATGCAGGCGACCCGACTAGCCGACCAGGAGGCCATGAGAATGGCAAACCAGGCTATGTTGGAAGCCGTACAAGAGGCGAACAGGAAAGCCACTGAGGATGTAATTGAGGCAAATCGCCTGGCGAACATGACTATGATGAGGGTCATATTGGAGGAGATGAGGGCTAGTCCTGCTGTTGGTCAGTTCCCTCCGCCACCACCTCCACCGTCACCACCTGCACCTAGCCTTCACGACAAGAGCCTGAGTCACGTTGGGGGAGCCATTCCTCTTACTGGGGTGATGGAACCATATCTTGAGCCTGTTGAGGACCGTGACGTGATTGATCGTCGACTGAATACTTTCTGCAAGCTTAAGCCACCTTCTTTTGATGGATCTTATGATCCTATTGCTACTTCTAAATGGCTTCAGGTGTTGGACAAGATCTTCAGAGTTATGCAGTGCACCGATCCGCAAAAGTTGATGTTCGCCACATACATGTTGGAGGGCGATGCTCATGAGTGGTGGACGAACACCTCTCGAGCATACGAGATGCAGGGTTATGTGATAACATGGCTATTCTTTGAGGATTGCTTTCTGGTTCGATACTTCCCTTACGATGCGCAGGAGAGGAAGCAGGGGGATTTTATAGATTAGTGCAGGGCTCGATGTCTGTTGACGAGTACCTGACAAAGTTTAATGAGCTGGTGAAGTTTGCAAACTTTTGGATGGTTATGCCTACTCCTACCTTTTTGGCTTCTAAGTTCCGCAGGGGACTTAGTGAGGATATTGTTGATCGTATTACTGGAGGGGCTTTGTAACATCCCGCATAATTAGTAGAATACCTAAGTACTATATGCTATATGTACATGTGTAGAATTCGGATGTATGGTTTATGTGTTATGTGTTATGGCTTGTGAATTGTTTGATTTTTATTCCTTGGATAAGACTAAGGTAATTAATTAAATTAAATCATAGGAGGGTGTATATGTAGGCATATGAACTTATTAAAATCATGTGAGTAATGTGAGTATGTGTTAGAAGGCATTAGTGTTTGGATGTGGGCTAGTGTGTGTGTGGACTTGTTGCTTTTGGACTTGTGGGAATGGATCCTTTTGTGTGTGTGGCCAATGGCCCAAGGATGGCTCTTGGATCAAGCCAATTCAGCCCAAAATTGTAACCATTCTTATTTCCCCTAAGCCTTGCCCATTTAGGGTGTCTTGGGCATCAAGGAACAACCACTTGGCTTAATGTTTTTCCTCATTTTTGCGCACTAGTAAGGGTGATTTAGGACCTTGAAATCTGCCATTTTTCCCTTGTCAAAACCGCCACCTCATCTTGCTTAAGCATAATTTGATTTAAGCCTCATTGCATGGTAGACACATGTGCATTTTAGCATGATCTTAGGCTGCATAATTCTCCATTTTGGGCGCACATGGGAGGGGCTGGATGCAGATTTTTTTTATGACACAAACTGCCTAACTTGTTGACTTGGATAACCACTTTCACTCTCCATCATGAGACTGCATTGTGCAGATTTTTGGTAAGCTTTTGCAGCCCTTCTTGAGTCAAATCTCTTCCTCCTTCCACATGCATCATTAGTGAGATTTTGGGACTGCATTCTCATCATTTTTGCGCAGAGGACAGCTCCAAAAATCAGAATCCTTGGCTGCCACAAAGCTCTTTTGCTTGTGGACTTAGTGAACCTCCCTCACACCTCTCTTTGTGCGCATGGTTTGGCTTTTTATGCAGAAATTTTCTGCACAAGGACAGCCCCAATATAAGTGTTTGGACTGTCACAAATCTACACTCATGATGCACCTTTTTCCCCTCATCATTTGCACACCAAGGACTGCACAAGTGCAGATTTTTGGGCTGCCACATGGTTAGTTTCCTTGTTGACTTAGCTAAGCTCTTACATGTGCACATGACACTTCCTTTCCACTCCATTTTTGCGCATACCTTGGTCAATGATGCAGAAAATTTTCTGACTTAAGGACAGTCCCAAATCTGATCAAATCACACCTCCATCCTTGCATGTAAATAGAGTAAGCTAGAAGCAAACCTTGCTTGTTTCAGCCTTTTATGCAGCCCCATCATCTCATTGAAATCTGAATATTTCATGATAGTTAATCATAGCATTTTTTCCTCACTTTCACTATATATGTGCGCATGGAGAGGGGGCTGCCTTCATGTGCAAGTGCAGCCAACTCCTCTCCAACTCCTCTTCTCCTCACTCCCTCACTCCCATAACCGAACCTACAAGCCTCCTTGGAGCTAGAAGACTTTGCTTAAGACAACTCCTTCCTTCCCTCACCTCAACCATACACCAAGCTTGTGCTAGCCTTGCTCCTCACCTTGTTGCGCATAGATCACCATAGGAAGTAGGGACTTGTTGTGTAGAGAAGCTTGAAGGTGGTGTGTGACTTTGAAGGGTGTGCTACAAGAGGTAGGCCTTGAACCTTGAATTCTTTCTTAGTGTAGCCATGTATGAATACTTGAATGTCTTCTTGTATTTGTGTTACTTTGGATCCTTGGTTGAGCATGATAAAAGTATAAGAATGGAGTCATTTCATGATGAATTATATGCATAAAAATCTTATGGTTATGTTTGAGCTTAGGCCACTAATTCTTGTATGATTAGGCCACTGTTTTAAAGAGAAATGTGCCACTGTTTCCTTATGTAAATGCCACTGTTTTGAAGATGTATGCCCACTGTTTCGGTTCATCAAAATCACCATTATATGCCACTGTTTCTGCACCTAAAATGCCACTGTTTCTGCACCTAAAATGCCACTGTTTCTGCACCTAAAATGCCACTGTTTCTGCACCTAAAAGCCACTGTTTCTGCACTTAAAAGCCACTGTTTCTGCACATTAAAAGCCACTGTTTCTGCACTTAAAAGCCACTGTTTCTGCACATTAGATGCCACTGTTTCTGCACTTAAAAGCCACTGTTTCTGCACTTGAAATGCCACTGTTTTAAGTCATCATATGCCACTGTTTACATGCCTAAATGCCACTGTTTTTATGCATCAAATGCCACTGTTTTAAGTCATCATATGCCACTGTTTACATGCATAAATGCCACTGTTTTTATGCATCAAATGCCACTGTTTTAGTCATCATATGCCACTGTTTTTATGCATAAAAATGCCACTGTTTTAGCCCTTCTATGCCACTGTTTGTATGCATAAAATGTCACTGTTGTAATCCATGATAGGCCACTGTTTATGCCACTGTTTTGGAAGTTCAAGTGCCACTGTTTCTGTTTTAAAAACGCCACTGTTTCTGTTTTAAAAATGCCACCGTTTCTGTTTTAAAACGCCACTGTTTCTGTTTAAAACGTCACTGTTTTGCTGCTGTAAATGCTCACTGTTTTGCTGCTGTATGCTCACTGTTTTGCTGCTGTATGCTCACTGTTTTGTTGCTGTAAATGCTCACTGTTTTGCTGCTGTATGCTCACTGTTTTGCTGCTGTAAATGCTCACTGTTTTGCTGCTGTATGCTCACTGTTTTGCTGCTGTATGCTCACCGTTTTGCTGCTGTAAATAGCCACTGTAAATGATTAGTTTTAATTAATTTAGGTGCGCTTAAGAAGTGAGAACATTTCGCTGCCGTTGGTAATTTTTAAGGAAAGCTAAGGTAAGTGTCAGGCGATGATGCCTAATGTAACTATTGACTACTGGTATAGAATTGTAACATGATGCTCCATATGCCGTAAAAATATTATGTTCCATTATAATGAAAGGAAACTGCCAAAAATGTGCCGTGATGACTATATGACTATGAGGTAAAGACGTTATGTGGCAGCATAACGCATATGAAAGGTATATAAGCATGCATCTTACATTATACCGCATTTTTACACTTTGTGTGTGAAAGCATAGCATGGCATGCATATAACAAGATCATATAGGCCTTGTTTTAGAGTAGTTATGTACAGGACCATGTGTTTGAGCAAGCATCATATAGGCATCCCCAAGGTACCGGGGTATAGGACACTTGGCATCAGTCCGCATAGGCCCACAGATGGAATCCACATGGAGCTCAGGTGCCAAGGGATATTTGATTCCACTGTGAAGTGCGCGCACGACGGTGCTAAAAGCGCAAAGGAAAGGCGTTATATACGCAATATATGAATATGATAAAAAGGAAAGGGAACAAGGATATGTTGAAGTGACTGTTTATGATTTTGTGCCTAGTTAATATTGTTATATTACTGGTTTTATTGCCACACTACTGGGATTATTCTCACCCCTTCGGGGCTGCTATTTTTCCAAAATGGCAGGAGGACGCAAGAGCATTTGAAGGAGTAATATTTTGCTGTTGATTGCTGATGCATGGATTATCAGTGATGCTGTTTGTTTAAATGGATAACTGTAATGATTAATGTTTTGGAACTATTTTGGATGACTGTAGTCTTCATCATGATTATGTTAGCTTGAACTTTTGTGAACAATGACTATTTTGGAAAACCTTTATGAAAAGAATTTAAGTGTTGAAAATTTTTTATACGGATTTGTCGGCTGCTTTGTTAGCTCATGTGACGTAACGACTCTAATTCCGCTTAGCAAACGACTCTCTTGGATGCATACAAGGGAGGGCGTTACACTAATTGGTATCAGAGCAGTTTGGTCCATGGATTTGCTTGTGTTTGATTGAATTGACTGCTGTTTGTGTTTATCTGCTGAGTGACTGTCTAAATGTGCTATAGTTAAGTATATATTAGCTAGGGTAGTTAGGTTGTTAGGACTGTTCTGTGATAAGACACGGATGCATAGCTAACTTGTCCGAATTGAACTCGAGTACCTACTTGAGACTGCTGCCATGAATAACTTGCGGTGAGCCTGATCAACTCATTTCCTGGTATTGTGAGTGCAGAATCATGGCGGGTGGTCGCGGTTCAACTCGGGGAAGGACTGGCGATGCAGAAGAGGATCTTATCACCACCATTGGAGGACTGGCCACGTTCATCCAGAATATGAGCCAGGAATGGCGCGATCATAGGCAACAGAATCAGAACCAACCCCCACTGCATGAAAATGCAGAAGAAATTGCCCGTCGGAGGTTGAAAGACTTCCGCAATTTCCAACCACCTACTTTTGAGGGTGAAGACAACCCTGAGGCTGCAGCAAGGTGGCTGCAGATGATTGAGCATGTTTTCGAACGCATGGCGTGCCCGGAAGCGCAGAAGACTGATTACGCGTCGTATCAGCTGATGGGAGAAGCTTTAACATGGTGGACTGGTGCGAGGGCTCTGCTGAGAGCTCAGGACGTGGAGCTGACGTGGGCCGTGTTCAGACAAGTATTTCTGGACAAGTACTTTCCTAAGGCAATGCGAAGGATGAAGCACACTGAACTGCTGTCGCTCAGGCAGGGTAACATGTCGGTTAATGAGTATATCGCAAAGTTTGGGCAGCTGATCGAGTACGCCAACTTCGACCGGAACATTTATGATGAAGAATGGCAGGTGGAGAAGTTCGAGAGCGGATTACACCCGGAAATTCGCAAGCTCATCTTGACGACGGCTAATCGTACACTTCCGGAACTCATCAACCAGAGTCGTCAGGCAGAAGGAATCATTCTGGAGGCCAAGAACTTGAACAAGCCACCACCACAATTCCACGGAGGAAACCGAGCAGGCAGATTCTTCAGGGCGGCACCTGGTAGGGGTCGAGGCAGAGGTACGCCGTTGCAGGCGCGGCCTGGAAATTTTAAGAGGAACTTTACGGTGGGCCAATCGTCGACGGGACGTCAGGGTGCGACTGCTTGTGCTACGTGTGGAAAGAATCACTTTGGAGTCTGTCGCAAGAACAACAATGCATGCTTCAGATGCGGCCAGCAAGGTCACTTTGCTTACAAATGCCCCCAGAACGCTGACCAACAGCCTCCGCAAGCTCGAGTGTTCACATTGGATGCAAATGAAGCGCAGAAGTTTCCCAACCTGATCAAAGGTAATGTCACTCTGAATGGTCACCCAATTTCTGTTATCTTTGATTCTGGAGCGTCTGGTTCTTTTATGGCAAAGCATACTGCCTTAAGAATAGGCATCACCCCAACCCAGTTACCTCATGAATTACACATCAGCACACCTACTGGAGGATCGTGCACAGCATCAGAGATCTGCAGAGGTGTTACCTTGCAGTACGAAGGGAACACGTATACAGTTAACTTGGTGGTCCTACCGGTATTCAACTTCGATGTGATTATCGGTATGGACTGGTTGACGGAAAACGGGATAACCTTGGATTGTCGAGCGGGGAAGGTCATTGTTCCTGCAAAGGATGGTAATTTCCAACCTTTCTCTATCATTTCCTTATTGCAAGTTAGAAAAGAGCTCCGCAAGGGAGCAGCAGGGTATCTTTTGTCGATCGAGGCTGAGACCTCGATTGACAAACAAATTCAGGATGTACCGGTAGTTAGAGAATTCGAGGAGGTATTCCCGGACGAAATACCTCGATTACCTCCTCATAGGGAAATAGAATTTTCGATCGAACTTGTTCCTGGAGTTGGACCGATCTCCATTGCCCCGTATCGCATGGCACCTTTGGAACTGCGCGAGTTGAAGAAGCAGATAGAAGAACTTTTGGCTAAGGAATTCATCAGACCGAGTACTTCTCCATGGGGTGCTCCAGCTATCTTGATTAAGAAGAAGGATGGAAGCTTACGTCTGTGTGTAGATTACCGCCAGCTGAACAAAGTCACGGTGAAGAATAAGTATCCGCTACCGAGGATCGACGACTTGATGGACCAGCTGAGAGGAGCCAGAGTCTTTTCCAAGATAGACTTACGATCGGGATACCATCAGATCCGGGTCAAACCGGAGGATATTCCGAAAACCGCTTTTAGGACTCGTTATGGGCACTATGAATATCAGGTGATCCCATTCGGACTTACGAATGCTCCAGCGGTATTCATGGACTACATGAACCGCATTTTCCGCCCGTTTCTTGATCAGTTCGTTATTGTGTTTATCGACGATATCCTGATTTACTCGGCTAATGAAGAGCTGCACGCGGAACATCTGAGGATTGTCTTGCAAGTATTGAAGGAGAAGCAGTTGTACGCGAAATGGTCGAAGTGCGAGTTTTGGCTTAAAGAGGTCCAGTTTCTGGGCCATGTCATCTCATCCGAAGGTATCGCGGTGGACCCCAGCAAAGTCGAAGCTGTCATGAATTGGGAGCGACCCAAGACTGTCACCGAAGTAAGAAGTTTCTTAGGTCTTGCCGGATACTATCGAAGGTTCATCCAGAATTTCTCTCAGATAGTGCAACCCCTTACTCGTCTCACTCGGAAGGATAAGCCTTTTGAGTGGACTGAAGCCTGTGAAGAATGCTTCTTGGAGCTAAAGAGTAGATTAACGAGTGCTCCCGTACTCACGATTCCGGATCCCACTCGAAAGTTCGAAGTTTATTGCGATGCGTCACTGAAAGGACTTGGATGCGTGTTGATGCAGGACCGTATGGCAGTAGCTTACGCATCTCGACAACTGAAGCCTCACGAAGAAAATTATCCTACGCACGACTTGGAGTTAGCAGCTATCGTGTTCGCACTGAAAATCTGGAGGCACCACTTGTATGGTTCGCAGTTTGACGTGTTCAGCGATCATAAGAGTTTGAAGTACTTGTTCGACCAGAAGGAGCTGAATATGCGGCAACGTCGGTGGATGGAATTTCTGAAGGACTACGATTTTGAACTTAAATACCACCCAGGAAAGGCAAACGTGGTAGCCGACGCCCTGAGCAGGAAGACTCTACACACTGCAACTCTGATGATGGAAGAATTGAAGTTGTTTGAGGCCTTTCGAGACTTGAACTTATCGGTAGACGAGAGAGGAAGTAGCATAAGACTGGGAAATATAAAGGTGGAAAATGAATTGATCAGTAGAATTAAGGAGGCTCAGAAAGATGAAGAGTTAGTCCGTGATTTGGTTGGTAACCAAGATGTTGTAAAGGATGAATTTAATGTTTGGAGATTTCAAGGACGGCTGGTTGTGCCGAATGAAGTGTTGAAGCAAGAAGTTTTACAGGAGGCTCACAAGGGTAAGTACGCAGTTCATCCTGGATCCACGAAGATGTACCATGATTTGAAGACCTCGTTTTGGTGGCCGGGTATGAAGCGTGATATTGCGGAGTATGTATCTCGATGCTTAACTTGTCAGAAGGTGAAGTACGAACATCAGAAACCTTCGGGACTCCTTCAACCTTTGGAGATTCCCGAATGGAAGTGGGACAGTATTTCGATGGATTTTGTAGTTGGACTTCCTCGGACGCGAGAAGGATATGATTCTATCTGGGTGATTGTCGATCGTTTAACGAAGTCAGCTCATTTCTTGCGTGTTAGAACCACTTATGATACAGAAAGGCTTGCTAGAATCTATCTGCAGGAGATTGTGAAGCTGCACGGAGTTCCTACGAGTATTGTCAGTGATCGTGATCCCAAGTTTACATCTAAGTTTTGGGAATCCTTTCAAAGAGCGTTAGGGACCCAATTGAGGTTGAGTACTGCTTATCACCCGCAGACCGATGGACAGACGGAACGCACCATTCAAGCATTAGAGGACATGTTACGAGCATGTGTTTTGGAGTTAGGAGGCAGCTGGGATAGCTATCTTTCGTTGATTGAGTTCGCTTACAACAACAGTTACCACTCCAGCATTCAGATGGCACCGTATGAAGCTTTGTATGGGAGAAAGTGCAGGTCCCCTTCATGTTGGACTGAAGTGGGCGAGCGAAGTATGTTAGGACCCGATCTAATTCAAGAAACATCCGAACAAGTAAAGAAGATTCGGGAGAATATGCAGCGGGCTCAGGCCAGACAGAAGAGTTATTACGACAAGCGTCATAAGCCTCTATCTTTCGAAGTCGGAGACCATGTGTTCTTGAGAATCACTCCTACATCGGGACTCGGAAGGAGAATGGGAGTTAAGAAGTTAAGTCCACGGTACTTAGGACCGTATCTGATTATGGACCGGATTGGAGAGTCTGCATACCGGTTGGCCTTACCACCCAATCTGTCAGGAATTCACAATGTATTTCATGTGTCGCAGCTACGGAGGTACCTCTCTGATCCATCTCACGTATTGCAGCCGGAAGAAGTGGAACTCAAGGAAAATCTGACTTATCAAGTGCAACCATTCCAAATTCTTGAAAGATCCGTCAAGCGACTCCGTTCTAAAGAGATTCCGTTGGTGAAAGTATTGTGGAACAACAGATCGGCAGCTGAAGCCACTTGGGAACGCGAGGACGACGTTCAGAAACGCTATCCAGAACTGTTTAGCTCTTAAGTAAGTTTAATTTTGCGGTCAAAATTCCTATTTGGTGGGGAGAGTGTAACATCCCGCATAATTAGTAGAATACCTAAGTACTATATGCTATATGTACATGTGTAGAATTCGGATGTATGGTTTATGTGTTATGTGTTATGGCTTGTGAATTGTTTGATTTTTATTCCTTGGATAAGACTAAGGTAATTAATTAAATTAAATCATAGGAGGGTGTATATGTAGGCATATGAACTTATTAAAATCATGTGAGTAATGTGAGTATGTGTTAGAAGGCATTAGTGTTTGGATGTGGGCTAGTGTGTGTGTGGACTTGTTGCTTTTGGACTTGTGGGAATGGATCCTTTTGTGTGTGTGGCCAATGGCCCAAGGATGGCTCTTGGATCAAGCCAATTCAGCCCAAAATTGTAACCATTCTTATTTCCCCTAAGCCTTGCCCATTTAGGGTGTCTTGGGCATCAAGGAACAACCACTTGGCTTAATGTTTTTCCTCATTTTTGCGCACTAGTAAGGGTGATTTAGGACCTTGAAATCTGCCATTTTTCCCTTGTCAAAACCGCCACCTCATCTTGCTTAAGCATAATTTGATTTAAGCCTCATTGCATGGTAGACACATGTGCATTTTAGCATGATCTTAGGCTGCATAATTCTCCATTTTGGGCGCACATGGGAGGGGCTGGATGCAGATTTTTTTTATGACACAAACTGCCTAACTTGTTGACTTGGATAACCACTTTCACTCTCCATCATGAGACTGCATTGTGCAGATTTTTGGTAAGCTTTTGCAGCCCTTCTTGAGTCAAATCTCTTCCTCCTTCCACATGCATCATTAGTGAGATTTTGGGACTGCATTCTCATCATTTTTGCGCAGAGGACAGCTCCAAAAATCAGAATCCTTGGCTGCCACAAAGCTCTCTTGCTTGTGGACTTAGTGAACCTCCCTCACACCTCTCTTTGTGCGCATGGTTTGGCTTTTTATGCAGAAATTTTCTGCACAAGGACAGCCCCAATATAAGTGTTTGGACTGTCACAAATCTACACTCATGATGCACCTTTTTCCCCTCATCATTTGCGCACCAAGGACTGCACAAGTGCAGATTTTTGGGCTGCCACATGGTTAGTTTCCTTGTTGACTTAGCTAAGCTCTTACATGTGCACATGACACTTCCTTTCCACTCCATTTTTGCGCATACCTTGGTCAATGATGCAGAAAATTTTCTGACTTAAGGACAGTCCCAAATCTGATCAAATCACACCTCCATCCTTGCATGTAAATAGAGTAAGCTAGAAGCAAACCTTGCTTGTTTCAGCCTTTTATGCAGCCCCATCATCTCATTGAAATCTGAATATTTCATGATAGTTAATCATAGCATTTTTTCCTCACTTTCACTATATATGTGCGCATGGAGAGGGGGCTGCCTTCATGTGCAAGTGCAGCCAACTCCTCTCCAACTCCTCTTCTCCTCACTCCCTCACTCCCATAACCGAACCTACAAGCCTCCTTGGAGCTAGAAGACTTTGCTTAAGACAACTCCTTCCTTCCCTCACCTCAACCATACACCAAGCTTGTGCTAGCCTTGCTCCTCACCTTGTTGCGCATAGATCACCATAGGAAGTAGGGACTTGTTGTGTAGAGAAGCTTGAAGGTGGTGTGTGACTTTGAAGGGTGTGCTACAAGAGGTAGGCCTTGAACCTTGAATTCTTTCTTAGTGTAGCCATGTATGAATACTTGAATGTCTTCTTGTATTTGTGTTACTTTGGATCCTTGGTTGAGCATGATAAAAGTATAAGAATGGAGTCATTTCATGATGAATTATATGCATAAAAATCTTATGGTTATGTTTGAGCTTAGGCCACTAATTCTTGTATGATTAGGCCACTGTTTTAAAGAGAAATGTGCCACTGTTTCCTTATGTAAATGCCACTGTTTTGAAGATGTATGCCCACTGTTTCGGTTCATCAAAATCACCATTATATGCCACTGTTTCTGCACCTAAAATGCCACTGTTTCTGCACCTAAAATGCCACTGTTTCTGCACCTAAAATGCCACTGTTTCTGCACCTAAAAGCCACTGTTTCTGCACTTAAAAGCCACTGTTTCTGCACATTAAAAGCCACTGTTTCTGCACTTAAAAGCCACTGTTTCTGCACATTAGATGCCACTGTTTCTGCACTTAAAAGCCACTGTTTCTGCACTTGAAATGCCACTGTTTTAAGTCATCATATGCCACTGTTTACATGCCTAAATGCCACTGTTTTTATGCATCAAATGCCACTGTTTTAAGTCATCATATGCCACTGTTTACATGCATAAATGCCACTGTTTTTATGCATCAAATGCCACTGTTTTAGTCATCATATGCCACTGTTTTTATGCATAAAAATGCCACTGTTTTAGCCCTTCTATGCCACTGTTTGTATGCATAAAATGTCACTGTTGTAATCCATGATAGGCCACTGTTTATGCCACTGTTTTGGAAGTTCAAGTGCCACTGTTTCTGTTTTAAAAACGCCACTGTTTCTGTTTTAAAAATGCCACCGTTTCTGTTTTAAAACGCCACTGTTTCTGTTTAAAACGTCACTGTTTTGCTGCTGTAAATGCTCACTGTTTTGCTGCTGTATGCTCACTGTTTTGCTGCTGTATGCTCACTGTTTTGCTGCTGTAAATGCTCACTGTTTTGCTGCTTTATGCTCACTGTTTTGCTGCTGTATGCTCACTGTTTTGCTGCTGTATGCTCACTGTTTTGCTGCTGTATGCTCACCGTTTTGCTGCTGTAAATAGCCACTGTAAATGATTGGTTTTAATTAATTTAGGTGCGCTTAAGAAGTGAGAACATTTCGCTGCCGTTGGTAATTTTTAAGGAAAGCTAAGGTAAGTGTCAGGCGATGATGCCTAATGTAACTATTGACTACTGGTATAGAATTGTAACATGATGCTCCATATGCCGTAAAAATATTATGTTCCATTATAATGAAAGGAAACTGCCAAAAATGTGCCGTGATGACTATATGACTATGAGGTAAAGACGTTATGTGGCAGCATAACGCATATGAAAGGTATATAAGCATGCATCTTACATTATACCGCATTTTTACACTTTGTGTGTGAAAGCATAGCATGGCATGCATATAACAAGATCATATAGGCCTTGTTTTAGAGTAGTTATGTACAGGACCATGTGTTTGAGCAAGCATCATATAGGCATCCCCAAGGTACCGGGGTATGGGACACTTGGCATCAGTCCGCATAGGCCCACAGATGGAATCCACATGGAGCTCAGGTGCCAAGGGATATTTGATTCCACTGTGAAGTGCGCGCACGACGGTGCTAAAAGCGCAAAGGAAAGGCGTTATATACGCAATATATGAATATGATAAAAAGGAAAGGGAACAAGGATATGTTGAAGTGACTGTTTATGATTTTGTGCCTAGTTAATATTGTTATATTACTGGTTTTATTGCCACACTACTGGGATTATTCTCACCCCTTCGGGGCTGCTATTTTTCCAAAATGGCAGGAGGACGCAAGAGCATTTGAAGGAGTAATATTTTGCTGTTGATTGCTGATGCATGGATTATCAGTGATGCTGTTTGTTTAAATGGATAACTGTAATGATTAATGTTTTGGAACTATTTTGGATGACTGTAGTCTTCATCATGATTATGTTAGCTTGAACTTTTGTGAACAATGACTATTTTGGAAAACCTTTATGAAAAGAATTTAAGTGTTGAAAATTTTTTATACGGATTTGTCGGCTGCTTTGTTAGCTCATGTGACGTAACGACTCTAATTCCGCTTAGCAAACGACTCTCTTGGATGCATACAAGGGAGGGCGTTACAGGCTTTGAGAGACTTTGGGACACTGGTACAGCAGTGTCGGGACATCGAGGATGTCTATATTGTGAGTAAGGCCAAGAGGGCCAAGGTTGCTGAGACCAAAGGAACTAGTAATTCCACTACCTGGAAGGACAGGAAGTTTGATGGTCAGGGAAAGGGAAAGCATTTGGCGACTAGACAAGTGCCAAATCAGTTCAAGAGGACTACTACTCAGGGGAGTGCAGCGAGACCTCCTACTCCCAGATGCACAAGATGTGGGAAGGTTCATCTAGGGCCGTGTGCTACCGGCTTGACTATCAATTTATAGTGTGGCCAAAAGGGCCACTATGCTAGAGAGTGTCTGTCGTCGACGGCGAGAGCTGCAGTAGTTCAGGAAGTTCCACTTCAGATGGTTCCCCTTCCAGCTACAGCGGCACCTGCGGTGCCACCTACCACTGGGCGTGTTTACACTTTAGATCGGCGGTAGTCGGACCGAGCTCCGAACCTTGTCAGAGTTACTATTTCCATTGGTGGAATTGTTGTTGATGTTTTGTTGATTCCGGGGATACGCATTCCTTTATTGCAAACCCGATTGTTGTGGGGCGTGAGTTGCCCATGTCTGTGCCTTCTCCACTGTTACGGGTGACCACCGCCACCGGAGAAAAGTGTGATACCTGCCACTATACATCGTGATGTCATGTTTCAGTGGGATGGCCGTGAGTATTTGGTAGACCTGATAGGATTGCTGATAGCTAATTTGGAAATTATTCTGGGCATGGATTGGTTGTCCAGAAACTGTGTATTGATTGATTGTTGTGCCAAGAGCGTGGTGATGTCTCCGTGTGACTCCACAGCCAGTTTCTCGCCTTCTATATCATTACTGCAGGCACTGAAGGATATCATTGGATTTCCTGTGGTGAGGGAATTCCTCGAGGCGATTCCTGAGGAGATTCCTGAGTTTCGCCACAGCGGGAGATAGAGTCCTCCATAGATTTGTTGCCTGGTGTGGGGTCTATTTCATTAGCTCCATATCGGATGTCGCCACCAGAGTTGGCGGAGCTGAAGAAGCTCATTGAAGATCTTTCGGCGAAAGACTTCATTCGACCGAGCGTGTCTCCATGGGGAGCACTGGTCATTTTGTGCATGTACAAAGTAGTTTGTGAGTTGAGTGGTCTCCATGACTCTAGGCTCGTATGTTGATTACTGATATGCTTCATAAGTAGTTGGCATGTTAACACCATGGGCAGTGTAAAGCATGAAATAAGTACGATAGATTGTTGTAATGTATCAATGTCATTTCACCTTTAATTGACTTTCAATTTTGCAGATGGCATGGAGATTGAGGTATATTGTTGTATATAGCATTCAAATTATTATGTTATTAAAATTGAAAATTTTGCAGATGTACGTGAACTAAGGTATGTCACTATGTGAATTAGCATGTTAACTAACATGTATTTGTTGAAATGAACATGATTATGATTCTGTATTGTCAAATGAATATGAATTTATTTTGAGGATATTGATTATAAATTGTAAGTCTTGTCGAGGTTAGAGTCATGAAATAGGACCAAACTCACTCAAGTCTTGTGTGGATTAGAGTATGTGGGGTTAGGTCACCTCTATTGAGGGGGTGACTGGTGATCCCAGCGAATCGAATGACGTTTTTGATGTCATTGTGAAGTTTCGAGATCTGTCGGTGACCTCTTTGTTTGGGGGTGCACTTCTCGAAATGGATTATGTGAGAGTCAAAATGAGCTTATGGAGAAGAACCAGGATAGAGTGTCTTGGAATGAGGAAGGACATTGTTGTTGCATGTCCATTTATTGTGATGCCTGAAGGCGAAGATTGAACACCAGAAGCAGTTGATAAGCTTCAACCTCTTGAGGTACCACAGTGGAAGTGGGAAAGTAATTCCATAAACTTCGTGGTGGGTTGGTGATGCTCTCCGACAAGTATACCGATCGTACAAGTAATAAAGTGATAAGTAAAGTTCGTCTCCACAGGGATTAGGATCTAATATCAATTAAAACTTTTTCCTTTAAGAATGGACGATTTCCAAAAGGGTTTTTGACAAATATTGTCAATTTGATGGAAATTGAATTTTGAAAATAAAAGACTTGTTTTTGTGTTTTTAGATTGAAGAATAAAACAATAAAATTAAAAATTGATTTGTAAAGAAGATGAGAAAAACATTGTTGCCAGAGTTCATTCACCAAATGATTCCCGCTTTTTACTCCAGATTGATTTACAATAATTATTTATATAATCACTCAGATAAATTATCATCTAAAAAAATTTAGTAGTTAACCCTCAATTCCTTGCAGGGTTAACCCTTTAATCCCATGAGAAACCCCAATTCCTTGCAATGTTTCTGATGGGATCAAGCAATGGGCGCGATAATTTAAGCATCTGCAATCGTATACACGTCTATTCCTAGCACGTATACAGATTGTTATCTTACCCCCTTTCTAGATCAAAACCCCAATATTCCTATCTAGGGTTTTGATCCTCGGAATATCCCCAACTATCAGATTGATCAAATCTAACAAAGGGAATATAAAATTCGCACAGAGTAAAGATAAAGATAATTATATAAATTAAAAACCACAAATCAATCATTCATGTAAAGGGTTCACATATAGATCGTGACCCTGACTACAATAAAAAGATCTATCCAATCAACATACTGATCGCTGATCTAAAATTCAACATAAACTAAAAATAAAATAGAAAGAAAAAGAAGAAGATGAAGAACGCGAAGAACTCCACAGCTGCCCCTTTCTTCTCCCGGTCCAGATCTGAATGGAATGGAATGGTGGAGGACCACCCTTTTTATACTTGTGGTCCATGTGATGTTGCGTGAATAGATAAGGATGACACTTCAGCGTGATGTAATGCTGACAAAGCATCCTATCTTTATTTACTGCAGTGCCAGCTGTGCTTTGACTCAGCGCTTTGATTGTAGATTCTTTCCTTAATTGCTTCAGTGCTAATTGAGGATAGTTTGACATGTGATTTAAATGATGCATCGTTGATCAAGGATAATTTGGAATTTGACATGATGAGCTGTAAATGCTGATTCGTGTGCTGTTCCTCTCAAAGTGTCTAGATCTGCCTCCCAATTTCTGAGTTCCACCTTCGGGTTTTGTGAAGAGTTCTATTTATAAGACTCTCTTTTTTCTCGCACAGCACAGTAATTCTTTCCCGAAAATGTCATGAAATGTATAACTGAGGATTTAACTAAAACTTATTACGTAACTGAAGAATTAAATTAAAACTTATTACGTAACGTAAGAATTAAATTAAAAACAGTTTTGAATTCAAAATTTCAATTCTTTTTCCTGTAAAAACACAACTAAAAGGTTCATATTATTGACATACAAAGAATCAACATAATTAGCAAATATATATTTAAATTGCTCTCTTATGACTCAATTCTTGTCAACCATAAAAATCACACTTGCCAGAGGCACATCAAACCATTCCCAGATTTAAACGTTGTTGTCCCCAGCAATGTAAAAGACTTAATCCAGGAAATGTTCACTTAATCCAACGTAACAATCATAGACACTATCAGATACAATATGCCATGCATGCCTGACTCAATATCATGAACTTCTAATAATGCCATCAGCTTCTTAAATATACAAGTCTACATTGATTACCCCTCACACAGATAAATAATGTTCACTCAACACTCAGTGTTTAAGGGTATCATGAGCACTCAATTACTCAAAGCTATAACACTACCATATGCTTGATTATATTCTCAAAAATTCTTAAAATTGAAGAATCAAATACATGCATCAATTGATCAAAAGGACTTCACAGGTTGTAACTTGGCCGGGGTAATAGGTAGGAAAATTTGGATAGTAGCTCAAACAACCAAGAGATTGAAAACTGATATTATTTCACTTTTAACAGATTCAATCAATTATTTTGCTCCACTAACATTCCCACAGAATTTCGGGAATTAATTCCTTTTAACCACCTTTTACTCTTTTCCTTTTTCTTGCTTTCTTTTCTTTTTCTCTTTTTCATTTTGCCCTTTCTTTTTTTTTTAAGGGCATAGATGACTTTTTTTTTTCATCCCTTAATTACTTGACCATTGTGGAGCTTACCTCAATTTCTTTATTTTATTTTCAACACATTCAATGATTTAATCTCAATCAAGGTAAGTTACGAAAAATGGATATAGGCTAAACCATCAATCAGGCCACAGGTCATTTATCAAGAATTAAGTTCAGGCTCAAAGGGGTAGCAAGGGAAAATCTCATACAGGTGGGTTATTTTGGCCAATAGCAAATAAGAACAAAATGTCTTTATCATATCAATCAATGCATGCATAATAGAGAAACAAATCAAGTTCTAGAGTATTACAACAGTGAGACCTCTCAACAAAAATTTCAGTGTTTAGGCTCAAAACCTCACAGCTATGGTATCAATGCAGACTCAAGACAATTGACTTCAGACATTATCAGAATTCACAATCTTAACTCAGACAAACGAGCAATCATGCAATCCAATTATGCCTATGCAATGTTATGCCAGAAAGTCATTGTAACGCCCTCCCTTGTATGCATCCAAGAGAGTCGTTTGCTAAGCGGAATTAGAGTCGTTAACGTCACATGAGCTAACAAAGAATCTCATAGCAGTATACAAATCCGTAAGACATTTCAATAGTTCTTATAACTTCTGTTTGGGCGATAAAAAATATTTCAAGTGATTTAGAAAGAGCACGTTTGGGGCTTCGCGTGCATATAAAATAATAGTAAATCAGAGTTCGTTTGCTCATAAAAACACCACCCGTAAGGTGCACGGTAAAAATTTCAGCACTTAAATTCTTTTCACAAAGGTTTTCCAAAATAGCCGCTGTTCATAAAAGTTCAAGCTAACTTAGAGATGATAAAGACTACAGTCATCCAAGAGTACCCAAAACATTAATCATTACAGTCATCCAATTAAACAAACAGCAACAGTGAAAATCCACGCATCAGCAATCTACAGCAAACATCACTCCTTCAAGTGCTTTTACGTCCTCCTGCCATTTTGGAAAAATAGCAGCCCCGAAGGGGTGAGAATAATCCCAGTAGTGTGGCAACAAAACCAGTAATATAACAGTATTAACTAGGCACAAAATCATAAACAGTCACTTCAACATATCCTTGTTCCTTTCCCTTTTTCCTTTTCATCATATTCATATATTGCGTATATAACGCCTTTCCTTTGCGCTTTTAGCACCGTCGTGCGCGCACTTCACAGTGGAATCAAATATCCCTTGGCACCTGAGCTCCATGTGGATTCCATCTGTGGGCCTATGCGGACTGATGCCAAGTGTCCCATACCCCGGTACCTTGGGGATGCCTATATGATGCTTGCTCAAACACATGGTCCTGTACATAACTATTCTAAAACAAGGCCTATATGATTTTGATACATGCATGTCATGCTATGCTTTCACACACAAAGCGTAAAAATGCGGTATGATGTAAGGTGCATGCTTATATACCATTCATATGCGTTATGCTGCCACATAACGTCTTTACCTCATAATCATATAGCCATCACGGCACATTTTTGGCAGTTTCCTTTCATCATAATGGAACATAATATTTTTACGGCATATGGAGCATCATGTCACAATTTTATACCAGTAGTCAATAGTCACATTAGGCAATATCGCCTGACACTTACCTTTGTGTGCCTTAAATATTACCAAACAGCCGCGAAGTATCTCACTTCTTAAGCGCACCTAAATCAATTACAACCAATCATTTACAGTGGCTATTTACAGCGGAAATAGTGAGCATACAGCAGTGTTTTACAGTGGAAGACAGTGAGCATACAACCGTGTTTTACAGTGGAAAACAGTGAGCATACAGCAGTGTTTTACAGTGGAAAACAGTGAGCATACAGCAGTGTTTTTACAGCAGAAAAACAATGACGTTTGTGCTTAAAACAGTGAGCAGAAACAGTGAGTTGTTCTTTAAAACAGTGAGCAGGAAACAATGGTATTTTCCTTAAAAACAGTGGACAGAAACAGTGATGTTTTACAGCAGGAAAAACAGTGAACGTTTTAAAACAGAAACAGTGGCACTTTGGGCCTCAAAACAGTGGCAGAACAGTGGTATTAACAGTGGCAGAAACAGTGGCATGAATGGTACATTTTTGAGCATTAAAACAGTGGCATAAATCATGGTTTTTGGACATTGAAACAGTGGCATATTATGGACTAAAACAGTGGCATTTTATGCATAAAACAGTGGCATATTATGGACTAAAACAGTGGCATTTTATGCATAAAACAGTGGCATATTATGGACTAAAACAGTGAGTATTTTATGCATAAAACAGTGGCATATGATGGCTAAAACAGTGAGTGTTTTTATGCATCAAAACAGTGGCATGAAGAGGGATTTTTGAACATCAAGACAGTGGCATAAATGTGCAGAAACAGTGGCATATAATGTGCAGAAACAGTGGCATATAATGTGCAGAAACAGTGGCATATAATGTGCAGAAACAGTGGCATATAATGTGCAGAAACAGTGGCATATATGTGCAGAAACAGTGGCATATATGTGCAGAAACAGTGGCATTTGAATGGTGATTTTGAGGAACCGAAACAGTGGGCATTTCATCTTCAAAATAGTGGCACATTCATAGAGAAACAGTGGCATTTGCATACAGAACAGTGGCATATATATCCTTCCAAACAGTGGCATATTCATACAAAAACAGTGGCATATATCTTAAGCATGACCATGAGACTTTTATGCACACAAATCATCATGAATTAGCTCCACCATTCTACTTCTATCATGCTCATACTTGAATCCAAAACCACACATAATCAAGGAGACATTCAAGCACACATACATGGTTACACAATGAAAGAGGTCTAAGTTCAAGGCTTACCTCTTGTAGCACACACTTCACCACACCCTTTCTAGCTCTACTTCACAACAAGTCCTCACTTCCTATGGTGATCTATGCGCATACAAGGTGAGGGGGAACAAACTTGGACAGCTTCAAGGTTGAGGACAAGGCTGGACAGTGAGGGAAGGTGAGTTGTCTTAGCAAAGTTTTTCTTTCTCCAAAGTCCCTATGCTACACGGTTTAGAGAGTGAGGAGGTGAGGAAGGAAAGTTGGCTGAATGTAAGGTGAGGGCAGCCCTTCCTTATGCGCATACTTAAAGGGAAAGTGAGGGAAAGTTGCTATGATTAACCATCATGAAAAATTCTGGTTGCTTGAAGAGGTGGGGCTGCACACTTGGGCTGAACAAGCAAAGGGTTGCTTCTAGGCTACTCTATGCACATGCAAGAGGGGTGAGGGAGATATGTTCAGATCTGAATGAGTGTTATAAGTCAGAATTTTCCTCACACAATGACCAAACCATGCGCACAAGGTGGAGGGGAGGAGGTGCATCATGAGTACATGTGAGAGGTTCACTAAGTCAACATGCAAGACAACCATCTGGCAGCCAAAAAAAATCTGCATTGATGCAGTCCTTGTGCGCACATGATGGGGTGAGATGCAGCCCAAAACCTTCTTTGGTTGCATGTGGAAACAAGGGCAGGTTTGGCTCATGATGGACTGCCAAAAGCATGCAAAAATCTGCACATGGCAGCCTCATGATGGAAGGTGTAAGGTGGTTCTCCAAGTCAACAAGTTAGGCAGTCTTGTGTCATAGAAAAAAATCTGATTCAAGCTCTCTACATGTGCGCCTAAATGAGGGAGAATGCAGCCCAAAATCATGCTACATTGTACATGTGTCTTTCATGCAATGAAGTTGAGATCAAGTGTGCATAAGCCAAGTGAGGTGGCGGTCAAACAAGAAGGAATTTGGCAGATTTTTTTTCTAAGTCCTATCCATCCTTTTGTGCGCAAGAAAAGAGTGGAATGATACACCTAGCCAAGTGGTTGTTCCTTGATGCACAAGACACCCTAGTTGGACAAGGCTTAGGGGAGATAAGGGTGGACACAACCTTGGGCTGAACTAGCTTGATCCAAGAGCCATCCTTGGGCCATTGGCCACACACACAAAGGATCCAATCACACAAGTCCAATAGTAACAAGTCCACACACACTAGCCCATTTCCAAAGTCCAATAAACACTAAAGCCTTCTAACACCCACTCACATTACTCATATGATTAAATTCACATGTCAACATATGCACCCTCCTATGATTTAATTTAAATACTTACCTTAGTCCCATCCAAGGATAAAGATCAAACAATTCGCAAGCCATCAAACCTACACCATAAATCCAAATTCTACACATGTACCTATAACATATAGTACTTATGTATTATACGAATTATGCGGGATGTTACACTCTCCCCACCAAATAGGAATTTTGTCCGCAAAATAAACTTACTTAAGAGCTAAACAGTTCTGGATAACGTTTCTGAATGTCGTCCTCGCGCTCCCAAGTGGCTTCAGCTGCCGATCTATTGTTCCATAATACTTTCATCAACGGAATCTCTTTAGAACGGAGTCGCTTGACGGATCTTTCAAGAATTTGGAACGGTTGCACTTGATAAGTCAGATTTTCCTTTAGTTCCACTTCTTCCGGCTGTAATACGTGAGATGAATCAGAGAGATACCTCCGTAGCTGTGACACATGAAATACATTGTGAATTCCTGACAGATTGGGTGGTAAAGCCAACCGGTATGCAGACTCTCCAATCCGGTCCATAATCAGATACGGTCCTAAGTACCGTGGACTTAACTTCTTTACTCCCATTCTCCTTCCGAGTCCCGATGTAGGAGTGATTCTCAAAAATACATGGTCTCCGACTTCGAAAGATAGAGGCTTATGACGCTTGTCGTAATAACTCTTCTGTCTGGCCTGAGCCCGCTGCATATTCTCCCGAATCTTCTTTACTTGCTCAGATGTTTCTTGAATTAGATCAGGTCCTAACATACTTCGCTCACCCACTTCAGTCCAACATAAAGGGGATCTGCATTTCCTCCCATACAAAGCTTCGTACGGTGCCATCTGAATACTGGAGTGGTAACTATTGTTGTAAGCGAACTCAATCAAGGAGAGATAATTATCCCAGCTGCCTCCTAACTCCAAAACGCACGCTCGCAACATGTCCTCTAATGCTTGAATGGTGCGTTCCGTCTGTCCATCGGTCTGCGGATGATAAGCAGTACTCAACCTCAAGTGGGTCCCTAATGCTCTTTGAAAAGATTCCCAAAACTTAGATGTAAACTTGGGATCACGATCGCTGACAATACTCGTAGGAACTCCATGCAGCTTCACAATCTCCTGCAGATAAATTCTAGCAAGCCTCTCTGTATCATACGTGGTTCTAACACGCAAGAAATGAGCTGACTTCGTTAAACGATCAACAATCACCCAGATAGAATCATATCCTTCTCGCGTCCGAGGAAGTCCAACTACAAAATCCATCGCAATACTGTCCCACTTCCATTCGGGAATTTCCAAAGGTTGAAGAAGTCCCGAGGGTTTCTGATGTTCATACTTCACCTTCTGACAAGTTAAGCATCGAGATACATACTCAGCAAAATCACGCTTCATACCCGGCCACCAAAACGAGGTCTTCAAATCATGGTACAACTTCGTGGATCCAGGATGAACTGCATACTTACCCTTGTGAGCCTCCTGTAAAACTTCTTGTTTCAACTCTTCATTCGGCACAACCAGCCGTCCTTGAAATCTCCAAACATCATTCTCATCCTTTACAACATCTTGGTTGCCAACCAAATCACGGACTAACTCTTCATCTTTCTGAGCCTCCTTAATTCTACTGATCTGTTCATTCTCCACCTTTATATTTCCCAATCTTATGCTATTCCCTCTCTCGTCTACCGATAAGTTCAAGTCTCGAAAGGCCTCAAACAATTTCAATTCTTACATCATCAGAGTTGCAGTGTGCAGTGTCTTCCTGCTCAGGGCGTCAGCTACCACGTTTGCCTTTCCTGGGTGGTATTTAAGTTCAAAATCGTAGTCCTTCAGAAATTCCATCCACCGCCGTTGCCGCATATTCAGCTCCTTCTGGTCGAACAAGTACTTCAAACTCTTATGATCGCTGAACACGTCAAACTGCGAACCATACAAGTGGTGCCTCCAGATTTTAAGTGCGAACACTATAGCTGCTAACTCCAAATCGTGCGTAGGATAATTTTCTTCGTGAGGCTTAAGTTGTCGAGATGCGTAAGCTACCGCCATACGATCCTGCATCAACACGCATCCAAGTCCTTTCAACGACGCATCGCAGTATACTTCGAACTTTCGAGTAGGATCCGGAATCGTGAGTACGGGAGCACTCGTCAATCTGCTCTTTAGTTCCAAGAAACATTCTTCACAAGCTTCAGTCCACTCAAAAGGCTTGTCCTTCCGAGTGAGACGGGTGAGGGGTTGCACTATCTGAGAGAAATTCTGGATGAACCTTCGATAGTATCCAGCAAGACCTAAGAAACTTCTTACTTCGGTGACAGTCTTGGGTCTTTCCCAATTCATGACAGCTTCAACTTTGCTGGGGTCCACCGCGATACCTTCTGATGAAATGACATGGCCCAGAAACTGGACCTCTTTAAGCCAAAACTCGCACTTCGACCATTTCGCGTACAACTGCTTCTCCTTTAAGATTTGCAAGACAATCCTCAGATGTTCCGCGTGCAGCTCTTCATTAGCTGAGTAAATCAGGATGTCATCGATAAACACAATAACAAACTGATCAAGAAAGGGGCGGAAGATGCGGTTCATGTAGTCCATGAATACCGCTGGAGCATTCGTAAGTCCGAATGGGATCACCTGATATTCGTAGTGCCCATAACGCGTCCTAAAAGCGGTTTTCGGAATATCCTCCGGTTTGACCCGGATCTGATGGTATCCCGATCGTAAATCTATCTTGGAAAAGACTCTGGCTCCTCTCAGCTGGTCCATCAAATCGTCGATCCTCGGTAGCGGATACTTATTCTTCACCGTTACTTTGTTCAGCTGTCGGTAATCTACACACAGCCGTAAACTTCCATCCTTCTTCTTAATCAAGATGGCTGGAGCACCCCATGGAGAAGTACTCGGTCTGATAAATTCCTTGGCCAAAAGCTCTTCTATCTGCTTCTTCAACTCGCGAAGTTCCAACGGCGCCATACGATACGGAGCAATGGAGATTGGTCCGACTCCAGGAACAAGTTCGATGGAAAATTCTATTTCCCTATGAGGAGGCAATCGAGGTATTTCATCCGGGAATACCTCCTCGAATTCTCTAACTACCGGTACATTCTGAATTTGATTGTCAACCGAGGTTTCAGCCTCGATCGATAAGAGATACCCTGCTGCTCCCTTGCGGAGCTCTTTTCTAACTTGCAATAAAGAAATGAGAGAGAAAGGTTGAAAATTACCATCTTTCGCAGGAACAACGACTTTCCCCGCTCGACAGTCCAAAGTTATCCCGTTTTCCGTCAACCAGTCCATACCGATAATCACATCGAAGTTGAATACCGGCAGGACCACCAAGTTAACTGTATACGTGTTCCCTTCATACTGCAAGATAACACCTCTGCAGATCTCTGAGGCTGTGCACGATCCTCCGGTAGGTGTGCTGATGTGTAACTCATAAGGTAACGGGGTTGGGGTGATGCCTATTCTCAAGGCAGTATGTTTTGCCATAAAAGAGCCAGACGCTCCAGAATCAAAGATAACAGAAATTGGGTGACCATTTAAAGTGACATTACCTTTGATCAAGTTGGGAAACTTCTGCGCTTCATTCGCATCCAGAGTGAACACCCGTGCTTGCGGAGGCTGTTGTTCAGCGTTCTGGGGGCATTTGTAAGCAAAATGTCCTTGCTGGCCACATCTGAAACATGAATTGTTGTTCTTGCGACAAACTCCAAAGTGGTTCTTTCCACATGTAGCACAAACAGTCGTGCCCTGACGTCCAGTCGACGATTGACCCACCGTAAAGTTTCTCTTAAAATTTCCAGGCCGTGCCTGCAACTGCGTGCCTCTGCCTCGACCCCTACCAGGTGCCGTCCTGAAGAATCTGCCTGCTCGGTTTCCTCCGTGGAATTGTGTTGGTGGCTTGTTCAAGTTCTTGGCCTCATTAATGATTCCTTCTACCTGACGACTCTGGTTGATGAGTTCCGGAAGTGTACGATTAGCCGTCGTCAAAATGAGCTTGCGGATTTCCGGATGTAATCCGCTTTCGAACTTCTCCACCTGCCATTCTTCATCGTAAATGTTCCGATCAAAGTTGGCGTACTCGATCAGCTGCCCAAATTTTGGAATGTACTCATTAACCGTCATGTTATCCTGCCTGAGCGACAGCAGTTCAGTGTGCTTCATTCTTCTCATTGCCTTAGGAAAATACTTGTCCAAAAATACTTGTCTGAATACGGCCCACGTCAGTTCAACGTCCTGAGCTCTCAGCAGAGCCCTCGCACCAGTCCACCATGTTAAAGCTTCTCCCATCAGCTGGTACGACGCGTAATCAGTCTTCTGCGCTTCCGGGCATGCCATACGTTCGAAAATATGCTCGATCATCTGCAGCCACTTTGCTGCAGCCTCGGGGTTGTCTTCACCCTCAAAGGTAGGTGGTTGGAAGTTGCGGAAATCTTTCAACCTCCGACGGGCAATTTCTTCTGCATTTTCATGCAGTGGGGGTTGGTTCTGATTCTGTTGCCTATGGTCGCGCCATTCTTGGCTCATATTCTGGATAAACGTTGCCAGTCCCCCAATGGTAGTGATAAGATCCTCTTCCGCTTCGACAGACCTTCCCCGAGTTGAACCGCGACCACCTGCCATGATTCTGCACTCACAATATCAGGAAATGAGTTGATCAGGCTCACCGCAAGTTATTCATGGCAGCAGTCCCAAGTAGGCACTCGGGTTCAATTCGGACAAGTTAACTATGCATCCGAGTCTTATCACAGAACGGTCTAAACAATCTAACTACCCTAGCTAATATATACTTAAGCTATAGCACATTTAGGCAGTCAATCAGCAGATAAACACAATCAACAATCAATACAATCAATCACAAGCAAATCCATGGACCAAACTGCTCTGATACCAATTAGTGTAACGCCCTCCCTTGTATGCATCCAAGAGAGTCGTTTGCTAAGCGGAATTAGAGTCGTTAACGTCACATGAGCTAACAAAGAATCTCATAGCAGTATACAAATCCGTAAGACATTTCAATAGTTCTTATAACTTCTGTTTGGGCGATAAAAAATATTTCAAGTGATTTAGAAAGAGCACGTTTGGGGCTTCGCGTGCATATAAAATAATAGTAAATCAGAGTTCGTTTGCTCATAAAAACACCACCCGTAAGGTGCACGGTAAAAATTTCAGCACTTAAATTCTTTTCACAAAGGTTTTCCAAAATAGCCGCTGTTCATCAAAGTTCAAGCTAACATAGAGATGATAAAGACTACAGTCATCCAAGAGTACCCAAAACATTAATCATTACAGTCATCCAATTAAGCAAACAGCAACAGTGAAAATCCACGCATCAGCAATCTACAGCAAACATCACTCCTTCAAGTGCTTTTACGTCCTCCTGCCATTTTGGAAAAATAGCAGCCCCGAAGGGGTGAGAATAATCCCAGTAGTGTGGCAACAAAACCAGTAATATAACAGTATTAACTAGGCACAAAATCATAAACAGTCACTTCAACATATCCTTGTTCCTTTACCTTTTTCCTTTTCATCATATTCATATATTGCGTATATAACGCCTTTCCTTTGCGCTTTTAGCACCGTCGTGCGCGCACTTCACAGTGGAATCAAATATCCCTTGGCACCTGAGCTCCATGTGGATTCCATCTGTGGGCCTATGCGGACTGATGCGAAGTGTCCCATACCCCGGTACCTTGGGGATGCCTATATGATGCTTGCTCAAACACATGGTCCTGTACATAACTATTCTAAAACAAGGCCTATATGATTTTGATACATGCATGTCATGCTATGCTTTCACACACAAAGCGTAAAAATGCGGTATGATGTAAGGTGCATGCTTATATACCATTCATATGCGTTATGCTGCCACATAACGTCTTTACCTCATAATCATATAGCCATCAAGGCACATTTTTGGCAGTTTCCTTTCATCATAATGGAACATAATATTTTTACGGCATATGGAGCATCATGTCACAATTTTATACCAGTAGTCAATAGTCACATTAGGCAATATCGCCTGACACTTACCTTTGTGTGCCTTAAATATTACCAAACAGCCGCGAAGTATCTCACTTCTTAAGCGCACCTAAATCAATTACAACCAATCATTTACAGTGGCTATTTACAGCGGAAATAGTGAGCATACAGCAGTGTTTTACAGTGGAAGACAGTGAGCATACAGCAGTGTTTTACAGTGGAAAACAGTGAGCATACAGCAGTGTTTTACAGTGGAAAACAGTGAGCATACAGCAGTGTTTTTACAGCAGAAAAATAGTGACGTTTGTGCTTAAAACAGTGAGCAGAAATAGTGAGTTGTTCTTTAAAACAGTGAGCAGGAAACAGTGGTATTTTCCTTAAAAACAGTGGACATAAACAGTGACGTTTTACAGCAGGAAAAACAGTGAACGTTTTAAAACAGAAACAGTGGCACTTTGGGCCTCAAAACAGTGGCAGAACAGTGGTATTAACAGTGGCAGAAACAGTGGCATGAATGGTACATTTTTGAGCATTAAAACAGTGGCATAAATCATGGTTTTTGGACATTGAAACAGTGGCATATTATGGACTAAAACAGTGGCATTTTATGCATAAAACAGTGGCATATTATGGACTAAAATATTGGCATTTTATGCATAAAACAGTGGCATATTATGGACTAAAATAGTGAGTATTTTATGCATAAAACAGTGGCATATGATGGCTAAAACAGTGAGTGTTTTTATGCATCAAAACAGTGGCATGAAGAGGGATTTTTGAACATCAAGACAGTGGCATAAATGTGCAGAAACAGTGGCATATAATGTGCAGAAACAGTGGCATATATTGTGCAGAAACAGTGGCATATATGTGCAGAAACAGTGGCATATAATGTGCAGAAACAGTGGCATATATGTGCAGAAACAGTGGCATTTGAATGGTGATTTTGAGGAACCGAAACAGTGGGCATTTCATCTTCAAAACAGTGGCACATTCATAGAGAAATAGTGGCATTTGCATACAGAACAGTGGCATATATATCCTTCCAAACAGTGGCATATATCTTAAGCATGACCATGAGACTTTTATGCACACAAATCATCATGAATTAGCTCCACCATTCTACTTCTATCATGCTCATACTTGAATCCAAAACCACACATAATCAAGGAGACATTCAAGCACACATACATGGTTACACAATGAAAGAGGTCTAAGTTCAAGGCTTACCTCTTGTAGCACACACTTCACCACACCCTTTCTAGCTCTACTTCACAACAAGTCCTCACTTCCTATGGTGATCTATGCGCATACAAGGTGAGGGGGAACAAACTTGGACAGCTTCAAGGTTGAGGACAAGGCTGGACAGTGAGGGAAGGTGAGTTGTCTTAGCAAAGTTTTTCTTTCTCCAAAGTCCCTATGCTACACGGTTTAGAGAGTGAGGAGGTGAGGAAGGAAAGTTGGCTGAATGTAAGGTGAGGGCAGCCCTTCCTTATGCGCATACTTAAAGGGAAAGTGAGGGAAAGTTGCTATGATTAACCATCATGAAAAATTCTGGTTGCTTGAAGAGGTGGGGCTGCACACTTGGGCTGAACAAGCAAAGGGTTGCTTCTAGGCTACTCTATGCACATGCAAGAGGGGTGAGGGAGATATGTTCAGATCTGAATGAGTGTTATAAGTCAGAATTTTCCTCACACAATGACCAAACCATGCGCACAAGGTGGAGGGGAGGAGGTGCATCATGAGTACATGTGAGAGGTTCACTAAGTCAACATGCAAGACAACCATGTGGCAGCCAAAAAAAATCTGCATTGATGCAGTCCTTGTGCGCACATGATGGGGTGAGATGCAGCCCAAAACCTTCTTTGGTTGCATGTGGAAACAAGGGCAGGTTTGGCTCATGATGGACTGCCAAAAGCATGCAAAAATCTGCACATGGCAGCCTCATGATGGAAGGTGTAAGGTGGTTCTCCAAGTCAACAAGTTAGGCAGTCTTGTGTCATAGAAAAAAATCTGATTCAAGCTATCTACATGTGCGCCTAAATGAGGGAGAATGCAGCCCAAAATCATGCTACATTGTACATGTGTCTTTCATGCAATGAAGTTGAGATCAAGTGTGCATAAGCCAAGTGAGGTGGCGGTCAAACAAGAAGGAATTTGGCAGATTTTTTTTCTAAGTCCTATCCATCCTTTTGTGCGCAAGAAAAGAGTGGAATGATACACCTAGCCAAGTGGTTGTTCCTTGATACACAAGACACCCTAGTTGGACAAGGCTTAGGGGAGATAAGGGTGGACACAACCTTGGGCTGAACTAGCTTGATCCAAGAGCCATCCTTGGGCCATTGGCCACACACACAAAGGATCCAATCACACAAGTCCAATAGTAACAAGTCCACACACACTAGCCCATTTCCAAAGTCCAATAAACACTAAAGCCTTCTAACACCCACTCACATTACTCATATGATTAAATTCACATGTCAACATATGCACCCTCCTATGATTTAATTTAAATACTTACCTTAGTCCCATCCAAGGATAAAGATCAAACAATTCGCAAGCCATCAAACCTACACCATAAATCCAAATTCTACACATGTACCTATAACATATAGTACTTATGTATTATACGAATTATGCGGGATGTTACAGTCATACAATATATTCCAAGAATTTAATCATGTACATTAAAAAGATGAGCACATTTAAACCTGGGATTTGTTCAAAACACACATTTTTTTATTTTTTTATTTATTTAAAAAAAATTTAATGGCACACCAAATAACTATAAAAATAACTAAGAAAATTAAAAGAGTTAGAATATCTCCCCTGATAGAAGAATTGCAGTTCTAAGGTGCAAGCCTACCATTCCCAGATTTAGAGCATTGCTGTCCTCAGCAATAATTAAACCCCAAGAAGGAAGGAAATCCTGCACAATAGAACAAATAGTGGCATATAGAAGAAACTATAATGCACACATTAAAACATCAGAGAAAAATATACCAACACAAAATAACTTAAAATTACGAAACAGAAAAATAAACTAATATACAAGATCTCCATCAGCAAGGAGATAAGATCAGCCCTCCATGTCATCCCCCTCAGCAGTGTGGGATGACTCAGCAAATGAAGGGTCTGGTGGTACTGGTTGCCTTGGTGTATGCGACCACCATTCCCAGATTTGATCCAAACCATGGATCCATGTTAAGAACTCTTTGAGACTTTGATTTTTCCGAGAGATAGAGTCTCGGTGTCTCTTGTCAAATTTCAGCTCTCGGTGTCTCTTCCAACTTGTATCAAAGAAGTTCACTACTTCCTTTCTTCTTACCTTCTTCTTTGTGAGAGTACGCCTCTCTTGAAGCGTTCTCACCTCTTTGATATCATCAATTAAAATTTTAGGAAGATCTTTCACTTCCACTTTTGGGGTTCCATCTTCTTTGTCCTCATCTTTGAGATTTTTAGGAAGCTCAACTGCTACATCTTTTTCTTCCTTAAATACTTCAAGACTAAAACAATCGTCTTTGTGAGAAGACTGTTTTAAAGAATCAAAGACATGAATAGTAACAGTCTCATCATTCATTCTTAGCTCGAGCTTCCCACTTTCAACATCAATCAGTGCTCGAGATGTAGCTAAGAAAGGTCTACCCAGCAAAAGTGGCATTTCAGCTCCTCCTTCCATATCTAACACTACAAAATCAGCAGGGAAGATGAACTTGTCTACCTTCTCAAGAACATCTTCTATTATTCCACTAGGCTTTCTCACAGACTTATCAGCAAGTTGAAGAGATGCCAAAGTGGATTTCAAATCAGTAATCCCCGGAGATTTACAAACAGACAAGGGCATTAGATTTATACTTGCCCCAAGATCACACAAGGCTCTACCAAATTTGGTGTTCCCAATTTCAATAGGAATATTGAAGCTCCCTGGATCATGACGCTTAGGCGGAAGCTTCTTCGTAATTATAGCACTACACTCTTCAGTGAGTGTCACCGTTTGGCATTCCTGCAACTTGTGCTTCCTTGACAAGAGGTCCTTCATAAACTTGGCATAATTGGGCATGCCAGCCAAGGCTTCAGCAAAAGGAATATTTATATGTAATTTCTTGAAAATATCAAGAAATCTACCATATTGTTGCTTTTGAGCATCCTTCTTGAATCTGTCAGGATAAGGTGCCATGGCTCGCACATATTCAGGATTCAGCTCAAACTTCTTCTTTTCAGCAACAATAGGAGGCTCTTTTTCTTCTTCTTTCTGAAGAGGTGTCTGGACATTAGAAGGAATCTCCTCTTCTTTTTCTGGCTCCTCCACCACCTTAAGCTTTTCTGGAGCTCCTACCACCTTACCACTTCTAGTTGTGATAAACATACAATCCTCCTTGGAATTTTTAAATGTGTTACTAGAGGAAGTGCCTGGATTTTTATCAGCAACTTGCTTAGCCAGCTGGCCAACTTGATTCTCTAAATTCCTGATAGAAGCATTCATGTTTTTAGTGGTGGCCCTAGTCTCTTCCATGAAGGCATTGGAGTGTTGGGCCATTTGTCCAACTAACCTTTCCAAATCAGAAGACTCCTTAGCTTGGACTGGTGGAGGCTGCAAGTAATTGTTGGAATTGTAATCTAGTCCTGTGCCTTGAGCTCTCCTCTGAAAATTGTTATTTCTAGAAGGGAAATTCTGATTCCTAGGAATGTTTCTTGGTGGAGATCTTTGCTCGTACCATACTCAATTCACTTGCACTTGTTGAGGAGAATCAGAAGATAACAAAGATGAGCATTCATTGGATTCATGCTCACCCTTGCAGTATTCACAAACCACATATGCAACTTGCATAGTGGAAAGTTGCATCTTGTCCAGCCTTGAGGTCAAATTTGCTAGCTGTTGTGCTAACAATTTATTCTCAGCCAGAACCGCATCATTGTTATCCAGGTGTAGAATACCTCTCTTAGGCTTGGCTGTCAAACCTTCATTTTCATTGGCAGCCATTCTTTCTATCAACTCCAGAGCTTGATTTGCTCTCAAGGATTTAATGCTACCACCTGCTGCACCATTCAGAACCATCCGAACTTCAGGTTTACACCCATTGAAAAAGATTCGGACTTGATCACCATTAGTCATGGGGTAATGAGGACATCTCCTCATTAGATCCTTGAAGCGATTCCAGGCTGCACACATAGTTTCACCCTCAGCCTGGGTGAAATTGGTGATATCATTCACCATCTGGTTAAACCTCTCCATGGAAAAGAACTCAGCAAAGAATTTATTTGATATACTCTCCCATGATGGAATACTTCTTGTTGGTTGCCTTTCCAACCAATTCAAGGCTTTCCCTTTAAGAGCAAAGGGAAACAGTCTCAGCCTGACTGCATCATTGGACACCTGGGGGTGTTTAGTTGAATCACAGATCATCAGGAATCTGTCAATGAACCTGTGAGGATCTTCATTATCCTCTCCACCAAACTGAGCTCTCTCCACCAAACTGAGCTCTCTCCACCAATTGAATATTGGAAGACTTAAGCTGCCAATTATTGTTACCAATATCAGGCTGAACAATACTTGAGTTAGGAATGTTAAAAGATGGAGTCAGAATAGTATCCATGAATGGATTGTCTGCATCATTGTTTGCGGCCATGATTTGTGATTCTTCAGGCAGAGTTTCTAACTCGTTGAATGTATGCTTCTTTCGAGCAAGTTTTCTGTTCCTCTTTTCTGCTCTAGTGATTTCCAAATTAAGTGGAAATTCTGGGATTGTACCTCGCATACAACTCAGAAAAGAGATCAGTAGCACTGTTCAAATAAAATTAAAATTAAAATAAATAAAGAAAATTAAAATATTCACAAATCCAATCCTAAAGATCAAGATTATATGATATCAGAAACGCCAATCCCCGGCAACGACACCAAAAACTTGATGCTCTCCGGCAAGTATACCGATCGCACAAGTAATAAAGTGATAAGTAAAGTTCGTCTCCACAGGGATTAGGATCTAATATCAATTAAAACTTTTTCCTTTAAGAATGGACGATTTCCAAAAGGGTTTTTGACAAATATTGTCAATTTGATGGAAATTGAATTTTGAAAATAAAAGACTTGTTTTTGTGTTTTTAGATTGAAGAATAAAACAATAAAACTAAAAATTGATTTGTAAAGAAGATGAGAAAAACATTGTAGCCAGAGTTCATTCACCAAATGATTCCCGCTTTTTACTCCAGATTGATTTACAATAATTATTTATATAATCACTCAGATAAATTATCATCTAAAAAAATTTAGTAGTTAACCCTCAATTCCTTGCAGGGTTAACCCTTTAATCCCATGAGAAACCCCAATTCCTTGCAATGTTTCTGATGGGATCAAGAAATGGGCGCGATAATTTAAGCATCTGCAATCGTATACACGTCTATTTCTAGCACGTATACAGATTGTTATCTTACCCCCTTTCCAGATCAAAACCCCAATATTCCTATCTAGGGTTTTGATCCTCAGAATATCCCCAACTATCAGATTGATCAAATCTAACAAAGGGAATATAAAATTAGCACAGAGTAAAGATAAAGATAATTATATAAATTAAAAACCACAAATCAATCATTCATGTCAAGGGTTCACATATGGATCGTGACCCTGACTACAATAAAAAGATCTAGCCAATCAACATACTGATCGCTGATCTAAAATTCAACATAAACTAAAAATAAAATAGAAAGAAAAAGAAGAAGATGAAGAACGAAGAACGCGAAGAACTCCACAGCTGCCCCTTTCTTCTCCCGGTCCAGATCTGAATGGAATGGAATGGTGGAGGACCACCCTTTTTATACTTGTGGTCCATGTGATGTTGCGTGAATAGATAAGGATGACACTTCAGCGTGATGTAATACTGACAAAGCATCCTATCTTTATTTACTGCAGTGCCAGCTGTGCTTTGACTCAGCGCTTTGATTGCAGATTCTTTCCTTAATTGCTTCAGCGCTAATTGAGGATAGTTTGACATGTGATTTAAATGATGCAGCGTTGATCAAGGATAATTTGGAATTTGACATGATGAGCTTTAAATGCTGATTCGTGTGCTGTTCCTCTCAAAGTGTCTAGATCTGCCTCCCAATTTCTGAGTTCCACCTTCGGGTTTTGTGAAGAGTTCTATTTATAAGACTCTTTTTTTCCTCGCACAGCACAGTAATTCTTTCCCGAAAATGTCATGAAACGTATAACTGAAGATTTAATTAAAACTTATTACGTAACTGATGAATTAAATTAAAACTTATTACGTAACGTAAGAATTAAATAAAAAACAATTTTGAATTCAAAATTTCACTTCTTTTTCCTGTAAAAACACAACTAAAAGGTTCATATTATTGACATACAAAGAATCAACATAATTAGAAAATATGTATTTAAATTGCTCTCTTATGACTCAATTCTTGTCAATTTTAACACATAAAAATCACACTTGCCAGAGGCACATCAGTTGGCCTAAGACTCAAGCTGGCTGTGACTCTTTTTGGGTCATTGTAGATAGATTGTCAAAGTCTGCCCACTTTCTTCCGGTAAACGTGAGCTTCTCTTCATAGCAGTTGGCCAAATTGTATGTTCGCGAGATCGTGAGGCTTCACAGGGTGCCCGAGAGTATCATCAGTGATAGGGACCCGAAGTTCACATCTTGGTTCTGGGAGGCGATGTAGGGGTCTTTTGGGACTCAGTTGAGACTGAGTATAGCCTATCACCCTCAGACTGTTGGACGGACTGAGCGGACCATCCAGACCTTGGAGGACATGTTGAAGGCTTGCACTTTGAGGCAGGGCTCGGCATGGGATAGGCACCTGCCATTGGTTGAGTTTTTGTACAACTATGGTTCCTATGCTAGCCTGGGCATGGCACCCTACGAGGCGCTGTTTGGTAGGAGGTGTAGAACTCCTACCTGTTGGTCTGAGGTTGGAGATAAAGAATTATTTGGTTTGGACTTTGTCCAATTTACCACCCAGCAGATTCAGATGATCAGAGGATAGCTAAAGCAGGCATAGAGTCGCCAGGAGAGCTACTATGATGTTAAGCATCATCTACTGGAGTTCAGTGAGGGTAAGCACGTGTTTGTGAGACTTTCACTGTCACCAGTCTTGGTTGGGCACTCGAAGTGAGAAAGTTTAGCCCGCGATTCATTGGGCCATACCAGTTACTTGATAGAGTAGGACCTGTTGCCTACCGGCTTGCCTTGCCTCCGAATTTGGCCAACATCCACGACGTGTTCCACGTGTCTCAACTTCGCAAGTATACAGCAGATCCTTCGCACGTGGTGCAATTGGATGATATGGAGGTTCGGGAGAACTTGAAAACTCTCGTCGGACCACTCAAGATTCCCGATCATGGTGAGAAGCAGCTGAGGAGCAAGACCATTCTGATGGTCAAAGTGCAGTGGACAGTAAGAAATCCCGAGGAGTGTACTTGGGAGCGAGAGGACGAGCTTCTCCGGCAGTACTCGGGTTTCAGGACATGTATGTTTTCTGATTTTGAGGACAAAATCCTAAAAAGGTGGGGTGAATGTAAGAACCTGCACCGTTAATTAAGGAAATTAATTGATTAAATATGAGAATTAGGAAATAATTCCATAATTGAAAGTAATAATTATGATATGGCTTAAAAAAATATGGTAAGTGATTAATAATGCTGAAAGTCACTTTTCTAACGAAAAGTGCAGATACCGGTTCTGCTAATCGGTACAACATGGGCGTGTATCGGTATGGGTAATAGACGTATTTCAACACTTCTCTGATCAGTAGAATTGTTATAACACACATGACATAGTTATATGCTGCATTGCACTGGTTTTGAAACTTATATTGTAAACTGCTTTTGAACTTATATTGCACATGTAAGTAAGCTTGGGGTGGAAGATCCTTGAGGACCCCTTGTCTTACTGAGATTTCTTTTTAGAGATCTCACCCCACGTTTGGGGCACCATTTCAGGTTTAGGTAATGCTGGGGTTGATACCTCAGGCGGCAGGAGGCCGGAGCTTAGCTGATTGTGTTGTTATGTTTAGATTCTGGATTATGCCTATTGCTAGTATGCTATTAGTTTCTTTTTATGGTTATTGTGTTGAGACTGCTGTTGGGCTTTGTTGCCTTATTTGGTGAGCATAGAGGAGGAGCATACTGAGCACTTAAAGATTGTGTTGCAAGTGTTGAAAGAGAAAAAACTATATGTCAAGCCGTTGAAATGTGAGTTTTGGCTCAAGTCGGTGAAATTTTTGGGTCATGTGATTTCCGCTAATGGAGTTGCAGTTGATCCTAACAAGATTGAGGCCGTGATGGATTGGGAAAGACCCAAGATGGTTATAGAAGTGAGAAGCTTCTTAGGTTTGGCTGGGTACTACAGGAGGTTCATTGAGGGATTCTCCAAGATGGTGTAACCAATGACTCGCCTTACCCGAAAGGAGACTCCATTCGTGTGGACACATGAGTGTGAGGAGTGCTTCCAGGAGTTGAAGGAGAGACTGACTACTGCTCCTGTGTTAGTCCTTCCTGATCCTGCAGAGCAGTTTGAGCTTTATTGTGATGCCTCTGGTAAGGGGCTTGGTTGTGTGTTAATGCAGAAAGGGAAAGTTGTTGCTTATGCTTCAAGACAATTGAAACCTCATGAGGAGAAGTACCCGACTCACGACTTGGAGTTGGCAGCTATTGTTTTTGCTTTCAAGATTTGGAGGCATTATCTGTATGGCATGAAGTTTGCTGTATTCAATGCCCACGAGAGTCTGAAATATCTGTTTGACCAGAAGGAGTTGAACATGAGACAGCGGAGATGGATGGAGTTCTTGAAGGACTACGACTTTGAGTTGAGGCACCATCCTGGCAAGGCAAATGTGGTAGCCGATGCTTTGAACCGGAAATCCGTAAGCTTATCCAGCTTGATGATGAGTGACTATGATGTAATCAAAAAGTTCAGAGACTTGAGGGTGAACTCCTTATTTAGGGGCGCACTGCTCGAGATGGAAACAGCGGAAGTGATTAATGAGCTGATGGAAAAGATTAAAGAGGCGCAAGTACAAAGAGAGTGCCTTGATTATGTGAAAAACTAAGACGGTGTGTCTTGGAATGATGATGGCTTGCTGCTATTTCAGAAGAGGGTTGTGATCCCTCGAGGGCCATTGACTGAGGAGGTTATGGCAGAGGCTCATAAGGGCTAGTTTACTATCCACCCTGGTGCTATAAAAATGTACCAGGACTTAAAGAGAAATTTTTGGTGGTCGGGCATGAAGAAAGACATAGCGGTCTACGTATCCAAGTGTCTTATATGTCAGAAGGTGAAGATTGAGCACCAGAAACCGTCTGGTAAACTTCAACCTCTTGAGATTCCACTGTGGAAGTGGGAGAGTATTTCCATGGACTCCGTGGTGGGATTACCTAAGACTCAGGCTGGTTGTGACTCTATCTGGGTCATTGTGGACGGATTGACCAAGTCTGCCCATTTTCTTCCAGTGAAGGTGAGCTTCACTACATAGCAGTTGGCCAAGCTATATGTCTGCGAGATTGTGAGGCTTCACGGGGTGCCCGAGAGTATTATCAGTGATAGGGACCCGAAGTTCACATCTCGGTTCTGGGAGGCGCAACAGGGAGCTTTTCGTACACAGCTGAGATTGAGTACCGCCTATCACCCTCAGACTAACGGACAGACTGAGCGGACTATCCAGACATTGGAGGACATGTTGAGGGCTTGCACGTTGGAGCAGGGTTCAGCATGGGATAGGTACCTTTCGTTGGTGGAATTTTCGTACAATAACAGTTTTCAAGCTAGTCTGGGCATGGCACCCTACGAGGCGCTGTATGGTAGGAGGTGTCGAACTCCTACTTGCTGATCCGAGGTTGGAGACAAAGAGCTATTTGGCTTGGACTTTGTCCAAGATACTACCCAGCAGATCCAGATGATCAGGGAAAAGTTGAAGCAGGCACAGAATCGTCAGAAGAGCTACTACGATGTCAAGCATCGTCCAATAGAGTTCAGTGAGGGTGAGCACGTGTTTGTGAGACTTTCACCTATCACCGGTGTTGGACGAGCACTCAGAGTGAGGAAGTTGAGCCTGCGATTTATTGGGCCCTACCAGATCCTTGGTAGAGTAGGACCTGTTGCCTATCGACTTGCCTTACCTCCGAACTTAGCCAACATCCACGACGTGTTTCACGTGTCTCAGCTTCAGAGGTACATAGCAGATCCTTCACACGTGGTGCAACCGGATGACGTGGAGGTTCGGGAGAACCTAAAGACTCCCGTCGGACCATTCAAGATTCTCGATTGAGGCGAGAAGCAGCTTAGAAGCAAGACTATTTCGATGGTCAAAGTGCAGTGGACTGGACGTAGTCCCGAGGAGTGTACTTGGGAGCGAGAGGATGAGCTTCTCCGACAGTATCCCGACTTTCGAGACAGGTATGTTTCTAATTTTGAGGACAAAATCCTTAAAAAGGTGGGGTGAATGTAAGAACCCGCACCACTAATTAAGGTAATTAATTGATTTAATTGTGATAATTAGGAAATAATTTCATAATTGCCCCTAATAATTATTATGAGGCTTTAATAATTATAATTAGTGGGTAAGAATGCTGAAAGTCATTTTTCGGAAGAAAAGTGTAGATACCGGTTCTGCTAGTCGGTATAAATGCGTACCGAAAAAGTATCCCGTAAAATTATAATAAGTGCATGATAATTACTAGAATAGTATGTAGGACTTGTAAAACGAGTTTCAAGTCAAAATAATGAGAACTAATGCCAGAACTGATACTAGCTATGGAAAAGCGCGTACCGGAAAGGTGCTCCGAAAAATAAAATAAAAATATGATAAATCTTAGAAAAATGAGTAGGTAAATTTTGGGATCAATATCTTTTACGTAGCTATTAACGCTAATACTGCACGTTAAGTGGCCAATTGCCTATATATTCATTAGTTGGCTCAAAACCCTAGGTAAACTAGCTTGTGCTACGTGGGTTTTGTGGAGGCTGAGCACATTTTCTGCTCCTTGCTCTTCCCCTCCTTTCCTTGAGCCAAGTTGCCATCTTTCTTGAATCTCCTCACCTTTCCTCCTTGTAAACACTTGTGGGTGGCCTTGTGAGGGTGAGAGGTAGCATTTTCTTGGTGGTCCAGCTACTGTGTGTGAGGGTGGAGGGCTGAGTTGGTTAGCTTGAGTGGCTTGAACCTTTGGCTTGGCATTGGTGGTGCCAAGGAGCCATCTTGTGGTGCAAGAACCCACCTTGGAGGTGCCATTTTCGTGCTCCTACTTGGTCTGAGTTTGAGGAGCTGTTGGTGAGCTCCAAGTGTCCTCATTCCCCTATTTTTGAGCTTTGGTGAGTTATACCAACCATGATCATGAGTTTAAAGGCTTAAAAATGGAACCTTGATGCATGTGTTGAGCTAAGTTGATAACTTAAGGGTGGGGAAGGTTAAACACACCTAGAAGTGCATCATTAAGTGTCTATAATCGGTTAAAGTTGGATACTTTGAACTGGATATTCTCGAAATGCAGAAACTGAATTATGTCGTGGAATATCCGGATATTTGTCGAACAGATATCCGGATATTGATATCCGGATATGGTATCCGGATATTGATATCTGGATATAGGGATCCGGGTATCCAGATATTGAATATCCGGATATGGTCAGTGTGATATCCGGATATTACATATCCGGATATGTCCCCGAGGAATATCCGGATATTCTGGGATTTCGTAGGACAGTGAGGTACTATTCATACAGAGATGATGTTAGGGTTTGTGGACCCTAGATTAAGGAAGTTGGACTTCTGCAATTAATGAACTACGTCATAATCACCTGATTAAGGGCTTATGGCTTTGTTGGAAGCCTTAAGACGTAAAACGTAAAGGAAAAGAGTAGTCTTTAAGTTGTATGCTTGTGATGCATAATTAATGATATATTATTGGTCCATAACAGATTGTGATACTGTTGTGTTTGGACTGTGAGAGTGGTTGGACTCTTGGCTTGGATTGATTGCTTGCAAGGTAAGCTTTCGTGTCCTCGGTTTAGCCATGTTGTGGTTCCACCATGTCCTATGGGGATGTGGTTTATGCATGCTGTGTTACATACTTTTGATATTTGGAATGTTGTTGAGCTGTTTTATGCAATGTGCTTTTTTGATATGCAATGTGGTGTCCACCTTTACGGTAAGCCTGAGTATGTGGCACATACGATATGGTGAGGCTGTGGGTGAGGTGCAAGCAGTGTTCCTTGTACTCATGTGGGTTTAGACGTATTCCTACATTTCTTTGGCCAGTAGATAGTATAAACACACATGGCATGAATATCTGTTGCACTGCATACTTTTGGAACTAATATTGGAAATACTGCTTTTTGAACTTATATTGCACATGTAAGTGAGCTTGGGGTGGAAGATCCTTGAGTACCCCTTGTCTTATTGAGATTTCTTGTTTAGAGATCTCACCCCACATTTGGGGATGCTTATTTCAGGTTCAGGTAATGTTGAGGCCTCAGGCGGTAGGAGGCCGGAGCTGAGTTAGATGATATTATATGTTGACTTGTTGGATGCTGGTTATGCATGCTGCTATATGCTTTAGTTTCCTTTATGTTGGATTTGTCTAGTGAGACTATTGTTAGGCATTATGCTTTATTTGGTGAGCATGGGGATTGTCCATGCCACATAGACTTGATTATGTCTTCTTTTAGTTAAAGTTGTATTAATGTATCAGGATTTTGGTCCAGGCTATGTGTTGTAGTCCTGTGACTTAGATACTCACTTAGATTTATATATGAGGTATTTCAGTTAGTTGTCTTGCAATTTACATACAGGCATTATTTTATGAAATTGATTAAGTAATCAAGTTGGCTAAGGTTAATGACATCATAATTGAATTAAAGAAAAAGTTATTCCGCATTTTTATTAAGCGTGGCTTAACACGATAGTATGTTAACAAACCGGGTTAACACGGGCTGTTATAGGATCCATCTCTAAAGCTCCAAAAAGAACAGGGTACTCCTCTACCTGATGCTGCTACATACAGAAGGCTTGTTGGTCGGCTACTGTATCTTACCACCACAAGACCCGATATTTCTTTTCCAGTGCAACAGCTCAGCCAATTCATGGCTAATCCAATGGATATTCTGAAAGTAAACTGGCCTTGAAGGCCGATGCATGTAAGGTGGAAAAACAAAAATTTTCACGTGAAAACATACATGCACATAGAGATCCATGCTTTAGGACAGCATGATGTTACCTAGTTTTTGGCCTGATCAGTCAGGGAGATCAATTGTCAGGTCTGAAGTGTTCAAACCCTCTAATGTTGATTCACACCACCGTTCGTCAATGATGCAAGAACACCTTCTTGCAAGCCACCAGATGATCACCACAGTGAGGCTTGCTATGCGCTCAATTGGTGAAGGTGGAGGCTAGGTATAGTGTTTAGAAAAGTGAAGTGAACTACACTATAGAATGGCGCATGAGATGAAGGAGAGTAGGCTAGGTTTTGTGAAAAATCCTAAGGAAGAGAACTAGCACCCTTTGTGCGCACCATTAGGTTAATTAGTAGGATAGAATGAGAAGATTTTCTTACTTGAAAATCTCACCAAATGTGCACATGGTTGGAGGAAATCAAGGATCTGTTTGCAATTCAAAATTGCTAACCACCTCTCATTTGAATCCTTATAAGATTAGGTCATTATCCTTTCAAGATTTTGACCTAATGGTCATCACATGACCAACCATTTCATGCGCCCCAATCAGTCCCATTTTGAGTCCAGATACATTGAGTAGTTGCATTCAAATTTGAATCAACTAACTCACTGATTCTCTTAACCAACCAAATCAGAATTGTAGTATATTTAGATGACAAAATGACACTCACTTTGGATCCAAATTTGCGCACCACTTCATCATTGGATAAGATCAAATATCTTTTCTTGATGCAGGGAATATTCCAACAATAGCTCATCTTATCCTTTTGTTATGAAACAACTTTTCATAGCTAATTCAAATTCGAATTCAAACACTTGAATTCAAATGTTCAAACATTCAAATTCAAAATTCAAATTCAAAATTCAAATTTCAAATTTAAATTTCAAAATCCAATTTCAAAATTCAAATTTCAAATTTCAAATTTCAAATTCAAAATTCAAATTTCAAATTTTAAATTCAAAATTCAAATTTCAAAATTCAAATTCCAAATTAAATTCCAAAAATTCAAATTTCGAATTTCAAATTTCAAATTCAAAATTCAAAATTCAAATGTTTGATAATTAATTTAACTAATTAAATTAATTAGTAATGTCTTGGACTATCCAAGCCCATTACAATGCTTCATGCGCCCTCCATCCTTTAGGTGGGCTTCCAGACAGCTTCTTGGGCTAACAACCATTATTAGGCCCAATACCTTTAAAGCTAGTTCATCATGACTACAAGGTGTTAGTGTGTGACCCATTAGGTCCAACTTAGCCTCTGACATAACTGGGCTTGGGCCCAACAAGCCCACAACCCAATTAATGACAACACAGAGCACTAGCAATGCTTTGTTGCCCCAGAGCTAATCAGATTAATGACTTGATCATCCTATTACACATATTTGGTTGTCGTATGTATTTCACTTCGTCTCGGTCATCTTCCCATTAACCTAGGGTAAGGAAATGTATCAACCCCTCCGGTTTAGGGTAAGCTTTATTCGAAATAGGGAATCTTCAATTTACTACTCTAAATGCATATCATCTCATGATCTCTTTTACTATGCATAGATTCCCGAGTCCCTGTAAATGTCATCCCGATTTCTCCGGTTTACAGATAACCTAATCTCTCATAGAGATTTGACGAATTCCTTCAGCTTATCACCCTAGCCCTGTGCTCTTTCAGGACATGCCCAACAGTATACCTATAAGTCTCCATGTTTCAGGCAGACAAGGCATACAATCAAAGCATGCCTTCTAGAACACAGTATAGGTAATAACTTTTGGTCTAAGGAAAGACGTACCAAAATATAAAGAGATTACTCTAATGACACTATCTGTGAGATTTCCTCATAGAGTCTCTTTTTGGGTCTGTTCAGTGCGAGCTATACTCTTATAGGTCCACCCACGACTTTGGCTAAGACATCTCCATATCTGTAGCTCATGAGGTCTTTACCTTGTATCCATATACAAGTAGATAAGTCGTACTAGTCTTACCCGAGATCACTGATCCCCAATCTCAGTGTCACTAGACTAGGAACATATAATTAGGAATAGACATGCGATATCCTTGAATCCTTATGATCGTGATCTCATCACAGATAATCAAGAGATACCTATTCTATTCCAAGGGATTTATCCAGTTCGTTCATATAATATTAACAATAATATCGAGACATAATATGAAACTGGATAAATAGTGCTTTTATTTATTTGCGACAAACAAAGTTCTACATCTAGTGTCCTTTATTTAATCAAAAGATTGTCTCTAAGACACCCATATACTAACATATTCATCCCAAAGCTGCCATCAGAATTCTGTGATATATTAAGGGTTCACCTAGTAAGGGTATGTTCTTCCCTTCTAATAATATCCTTCGTCCTTCTGCATTCTCAGATTCAGACTGGGCTTCTTGCATTGATACCAGACGTTCTACATATGGTTTTTGTGTATTCTTAAGACCAGCTCTAGTCTCATGGAAATCCAAGAAACAGAATACAATCTCTCGAAGCTCTTCTGAAGCTGAGTATCGAAGTCTAGCAAGTTTAGTGTGTGAACTGCAATGGATATCATATCTATTCAGAGATCTTTCCATGCCTTTGTCCCAACCTATATCTGTGTTTTGTGACAATAACTCAACCATTTACTTGGCTCATAACCCTGCTTTCCATGAGAGAAGGAAACACATTGATATAGATTGCCACATTCTCAGGGAAAAGGTTAATCAAGATCTTGTTCATTTACTTCCCATTCGATCTGCATCTCAGCTAGCTGACTTGTTAACTAAAGCTCTTCATCGAACTTAGTTTCACACTCTCTTAGACAAGTTGGGAATGAAAGATATTCACCTCCCAACTTGAGGGGGGCTATTGAATATATAAGACAGTAGCAGTAACTTCATACAGCAGCAATAGCTTAACAATAGCAGTAGATTATATAACTGAATGTAGTTTAGTTAGTTTGCAGTTTCCCGCCTTTTATAGTTAACTGTTATTTGTTATTCTTGATTGTATCTTGATCACCTGATTACCTATGTAGCACGGACACCGACACGGGACACGTGACACGATACGACACGACACTCCGACACGTTAATTCTAAAAAATGTTGGATTTCGACACGTTAGGACACGTTTTGATATTAAATAATATTTTTAATTTATGTAGTGTATATTATATTTAATATTCAATAATTTAACAAAAAAATGAATCTAAACTTATAATATTCATAAATTTTGCAAAGAAACATAAGATGTAACATCCCACATAATTAGTAAAATACATAAGTATTATATGTTATAGATGCATGTGTAGAATTCGGATTCTTGGTGTATGTTTGATGGCGTGCGAATTGTTTGATCTTTATCTTTGGATGAGACTAAGGTAAGTTAGTGAAGTATTTAAAATTAAATCATAGGAGGGTACATATGTAGACATGTGAATTTTTATCATATGAGCAATTTGATTGTGTGTTATAAGGCTTTGGTGTTTATTGGACTTGGGAAGTGGGCTAGTATGTGTGGACTTGGCACCTTAGGCTTGTCTTGTTGGATCCTTGGAGGTGTTGGCCGATGGCCCAAAGAAGTCCTTGGACCTAACCTATTCAGCCCAATGTTGAACCCACTTTTACCTCCCCTAAGCCTTGTCCAACAAGGCTGTCTTGTGCAGCAAGGAACACCACATGGCTAGATGTATTTCCCTCCTCATCCATGCGCAAAAGAGAGTGATAAGCATTAGAAAAATCTGCCAACACACTCCTTGCATGACCGCCACATCACCTTGCATGTGCACCATTTGAATTCAACTTCATTGCATGGAAGACACATGTACTCCTTAGCATTATTTTGGGCTGCATTCTTCTTCATTTTAGGCGCACATGGAGGTGTCATAGATCAGATTTCTATGACACAAATCTGTCTTGCTTGTGGACTTGGAGAACCAACTTACACCTTCCATCATGAGCCTGAAATGTGCAGATTTCTGCATGCTTTTGGCAGCACCATCATGAACAAATCTGCCCCTTGCTTCCACATGCAACAAAAGAAGGATTTTGGACTGCATCTCTCTCATCATATGCGCACAAGGGCAGCTTCAAATCAGATTTTAGGCTGCCACAAAGCTGTCTTGCTTGTTGACTTAGTGAACCCTCTTACTTGTGCTCATGATGACAACTCCCCCTCACCTCCTTGCATGTGCATAGAGTAACCAAGAAGCAAACTCTTGCTTGTTCAAACCTTGTGTGCAGTCCCACTCTTACAAGAAACCAGAATTTTCATAATGCATCATCATTTCAACCTCTCCTCACTTCTCTTTAAGTTATGCGCACACTAGAGGGGGCTGTCCTCATTTTACATTCAGCCAAGTTCCTTCCTCATTCCCTCACCCTCTAGCCGAGAATACAAGCACCCTTGGAGCAAGAAGACTTTGCTAGCTCACCTTCCCTCACACTCACACAGCCGTGGCTCAAGAACACCAACCAAGTGCAAGTTTTTCTTCTCTCTTTCCCTCACTGTCCAGCTTTGTTACTCACACTTGGAAGTTGTCCAAGATTGTTCCTCCTCACCATTGTATGCGCACAAGCCATCTCTAGGAAGGGTGAACTTGTTGTTGGTAGAACTAGAAAGTTGTGGTGTGTGAGCAAGAAGTGTGTGCTACAAGAGGTAAGCCTAGAACTTAGACCTTTTACATTGTGTGTAACCATGTGTGTGCTTGAATGTCTCCTTGATTCTGCCTTGTATTGGATTCATGATTGAACATGGTAGAAGTATAAGGATGGAGCTATTTTATGATGATTTGTATGCATAAGTTATGGAATGAAAGTCTCATGGTTATGCTTAAGATATATGCCATTGTTTATGTATGAATGTGCCACTGTTTTGAGGCTAAGAATGTCACTGTTTCGGTTTCACAAGATCACCCATTTAATGCCACTGTTTTGGAATGAATCTACCACTGTTTTGAGGATGCATATGCCACTGTTTCGGTTTGACAAGAGCACCATTTTGATGCCACTGTTTCTGCACACAATGCTCACTGTTTTAGTCCATAATGTGCCACTGTTTCTGCATAAAATGCTCACTGTTTTAGTCCATAATGTGCCACTGTTTCTGCATAAAATGCTCACTATTTTAATGCTACACATGTCACTGTTTTGCACCAAAAATACTCACTGTTTTAGTACTTAATGAGCCACTGTTTCTGCATAAAATAACCACCATATTGATGTTCAAACACCACTATTTATGCCACTGTTTTAATGTCCAAAAATCATGATTTATGCCACTGTTTCAATGTTCAAATATCACCACTAATGTCACTGTTTTGGATGTTCAAATGTACCATTCATGCCACTGTTTTGATGCACAAATAACACTACTTATGCCACTGTTTTAATGTTCAAATGCCACTGTCTAATGCTACTGTTTTGCCACTGTTTTGAGGTCCAAGATGTCACTGTTTCTGTTTTAAAACGTTCATTGTTCTACTGTAAGGTGTTATTGTTTTCCTACTGTAAAACGTCACTGTTTATGTCCACTGTTATTAAGTAAAACGTCACTGTTTCTGCCCACTGTTTTTAAGTAAAACGTCACTGTTTCTGCCCACTGTTTTTAAGGAAAACGTCACTGTTCTGCTCACTGTTTTTAAGGAAAATATCACTGTTTCCTGCTCACTGTTTTAAAGAACTAACGTCACTGTTTTTCTGCTGTAAAACACTGCTGTATGCTCACTGTTTTCCACTGTAAAACGCTGCTGTATGCTGGCTGTTTCTGCTGTAAATCGCCGCTGTAAATGATTGGTTGTAATTGATTTAGGTGCGCTTAAGAAGTGAGATACTTCGCTGCTGTTTGGTATTATTTAAGGCACACAAGGTAAGTGTCAGGCGATATTACCTAATGTGACTATTGACTACTGGTATAAAGTTGTGACATGATGCTCCATATTCCGTAAAAGTATTATGTTCCTTATGATGAAAGAAAACTGCCTATATGTGCCGTGATGGCTATGGAAATGTGCCGTGATGGCTATATGTTTATGAGGTAAAGTTGTTATGTGGCAGCATAACGTATATGAAAAGTATATGTGCCGTGATGGCTATATGAAAGGTATATAAGCATGCACCTTACATCATACCGCATTTTTGTACGTTTTTTGTGTGAAAGCATAGCATGGCATGCATGTACCAAGAGCATATTTGTTTTTTTTAGAATAGTTATGTACAGGACCATGTGTTTGAGCAAGCATCATATAGGCATCCCCAAGGTACCGGGGGATGGGACACTTGGCATCAGTCCGCATAGGCCCACAGTTGGAATCCACAGGGAGCTCAGGTGCCAAGGTATATTTGATTCCACTGTGAAGTGCGCGCACGACGGTGCTAAAAGCGCAAAGGAAAGGCGTTATATACGCAATATATGAATATGATGAAAAGGAAAGGCGTTATGTACGCTATATATATGAATATGATGAAAAGGAAAAAGGAAAAGGAACAAGGATATGTTGAAGTGACTGTTATGATTTTTGTGCCTAGTTAATACTGTTATATTATTGGTTTTGTTGCCACACTACTGGGATTATTTTCACCCCTTCGGGGCTGCTATTTTCCTAAATGGCAGGAGGACGTAAAAGCACTTGAGGTCGTGATATTTGCTGTTGCTTGCTGATGAATGGACTTGTACTGTTGCTGTTTGATTGATTGGATGACTGTAATGCTCAATATTTTGATACTCTTGGATGACTGTAGACTTTATCATCTTTATTTTACCTTGAACTTTTATGAACAGCGGCTGTTTTGAAAACGTTTGTGAAAGGAAGCTTTGAAAGTCTTAAGTGCTGAATTTTTTAACAGTGCACCTTACGGGTGGTGTTTTTATGAGCAAACGAACTCCGATTTACTATTATTTTATATGCACGCGAAGCCCCCGACGTGCACTTTCTAAATCACTTGAAACATTTTTTATCGTCCAAACAGAGGTGATAAGAGTTTTAAAAACGCTTTTCGGATTTTAAGTTAGAATATGAATCTTTGCTAGCTTATGTGACGTTAAAGACTCTAATTCCGCTTAGCAAACGACTCTCTTGGATGCATACAAGGGAGGGCGTTACACTAATTGGTATCAGAGCAGTTTGGTCCATGGATTTGCTTGTGATTGATTGAATTGATTGTTGATTTGCTGATTGACTGCCTGAATGTGCTATAGTTTAAGTATTAGAATATATATTAACTGGGGTAGTTAGATTGTTTAGACTGTTCTGTGATAAGACACGGATGCATAGCTAACTTGTCCGAATTGAACTCGAGTACCTACTTGGGACTGCTGCCATAAATAACTTGCGGTGAGCCTGATCAACTCATTTCATGATATTGTGAGTGCAGAATCATGGCAGGTGGTCGCGGTTCAACTCGGGGAAGGTCTGGCGATGCTGAAGAGGATCTTATCACTACTATTGGGGGACTGGCAACGTTTATTCAGAATATGAGCCAAGAATGGCGCGACCATAGGCAACAGAATCAGAACCAACCCCCACTGCATGACAATGCAGAAGAAATTGCCCGTCGGAGGTTGAAAGACTTCCGCAACTTCCAACCACCTACCTTTGAGGGTGAAGACAACCCTGAGGCTGCAGCGAAGTGGCTGCAGATGATCGAGCACATTTTCGAACGCATGGCATGCCCGGAAGCGCAGAAGACCGATTACGCATCGTACCAGCTGATGGGAGAAGCTTTAACATGGTGGACTGGTGCGAGGGCTCTGCTGAGAGCTCAGGACGTTGAACTAACTTGGGCCGTGTTCAGACAAGTATTTTTGGATAAGTATTTTCCTAAGGCAATGAGAAGAATGAAGCACACGGAACTGCTGTCACTTAGGCAGGATAACATGTCGGTCAATGAGTACATTGCCAAATTTGGGCAGCTGATCGAGTACGCCAACTTTGACCGGAACATTTATGATGAGGAATGGCAGGTGGAGAAGTTCGAAAGCGGATTACATCCGGAAATCCGTAAACTCATTTTGACGACGGCTAATCGTACACTTCCGGAGCTCATCAATCAGAGTCGTCAGGCCGAAGGAATCATCAATGAGGCCAAGAATTTGAACAAGCCACCAGCACAATTCCACGGAGGAAACAGAGCAGGCAGGTTCTTCAGGACGGCACCTGGTAGGGGTCGAGGCAGAGGTCCGCAGTTGCAGGCGCGGCCTGGAAATTTTAAGAGAAGCAATACTGTTGGTCAATCGTCAACTGGACGGCAGGGTGCGACTGTTTGTGCTACATGTGGAAAGAATCACTTTGGAGTTTGTCGCAAGAGCAACAATGCATGTTTCAGATGTGGCCAGCAAGGACATTTTGCTTACAAATGCCCCCAGAACGCTGATCAACAGCCTACGCAAGCACGGGTGTTCACTCTGGATGCGAACGAAGCGCAGAAATACCCCAACCTGATCAAAGGTAATGTCACTTTAAATGGTCACCCAATTTCTGTTATCTTTGTTTCTGGAGCGTCTGGCTCTTTTATGGCAAAGCATACTGCTATGAGAATAGGCATCACCCCAACCCCGTTACCTTATGAGTTACACATCAGCACACCTACTGGAGGATCGTGCACAGCCTCAGAGATCTGCAGAGGCGTTACTTTGCAGTATGAAGGGAACACGTACACGGTTAACTTGGTGGTCCTGTCGGTATTCAATTTCGATGTGATTATCGGTATGGACTGGTTGACGGAAAACGGGATAACATTGGACTGTCGAGCGGGGAAAGTCGTTGTTCCGGCAAAAGATGGTAATTTTCAACCTTTCTCTCTCATTTCTCTATTACAAGTTAGAAAAGAGCTCCGCAAGGGAGCAGCAGGGTATCTGTTGTCGATCGAGGCTGAGACCTCGGTTGACACTCAAATTCAGAATGTACCTGTAGTTAGAGAATTCGAGGAGGTATTCCCGGATGAAATACCTCGATTGCCTCCTCATAGGGAAATAGAATTTTCTATCGAACTTGTTCCTGGAGTTGGACCAATCTCCATTGCTCCGTATCGCATGGCGCCTTTGGAACTTCGAGAGTTGAAGAAGCAGATAGAAGAGCTTTTGGCAAAGGAATTCATCAGACCGAGTACCTCTCCATGGGGTGCTCCAGCCATCTTGATTAAGAAGAAGGATGGAAGTTCTACGTCTGTGTGTAGATTACCGACAGCTGAACAAAGTTACGGTGAAGAATAAGTATCCGCTACCGAGGATCGACGATTTGATGGACCAGCTGAGAGGAGCCAGAGTCTTTTCCAAGATAGATTTACGATCGGGATACCATCAGATCCGGGTCAAACCGGAGGATATTCCGAAAACAGCTTTTAGGACTCGTTATGGGCACTACGAATATCAGGTGATCCCATTCGGACTTACAAATGCTCCAGCGGTATTCATGGACTACATGAACCGCATCTTCCGCCCGTTCCTTGATCAGTTTGTTATTGTGTTTATCGATGACATTCTGATTTACTCTACTAATGAAGAGCTGCATGCGGAACATCTGAGGATTGTCTTGCAAATCTTGAAGGAGAAGCAGTTGTACGCAAAATGGTCGAAGTGCGAGTTTTGGCTTAAAGAGGTCCAGTTTCTGGGCCATGTCATTTCATCAGAAGGTATCGCGGTGGACCCCAGCAAGGTTGAAGCTGTCATGAATTGGGAACGACCCAAGACTGTCACTGAAGTAAGAAGTTTCTTAGGTCTGGCTGGATATTATCGAAGGTTTATCCAGAATTTCTCTCAGATAGTGCAACCTCTTACCCGTCTCACTCGGAAGGACAAGCCTTTTGAGTGGACTGAAGCTTGTGAAGAATGTTTCTTGGAACTGAAGAGCAGGTTAACGAGTGCTCCCGTACTCACGATTCCGGATCCTACCCGAAAGTTCGAAGTATACTGTGATGCGTCGCTGAAAGGACTTGGATGCGTGTTGATGCAGGATCGTATGGCGGTAGCTTATGCGTCTCGACAACTTAAGCCTCACGAAGAAAATTATCCTACGCACGATTTGGAGTTAGCAGCTATAGTGTTCGCACTTAAAATCTGGAGGCACCACTTGTATGGTTCGCAGTTTGACGTGTTCAGCGATCATAAGAGTTTGAAGTATTTGTTCGACCAGAAGGAGCTGAATATGCGGCAACGACGGTGGATGGAATTTCTGAAGGACTATGATTTTGAACTTAAATACCACCCAGGAAAGGCAAACGTGGTAGCTGACGCTCTGAGTAGGAAGACACTGCACACTGCAACTCTGATGATGGAAGAATTGAAATTGTTTGAGGCCTTTCGAGACTTGAATTTATCGGTAGACGAGAGAGGGCATAGCATAAGATTGGGAAATATAAAGGTGGAGAATGAATTGATAAGTAGAATTAAGGAGGCTCAGAAAGATGAAGAGTTAGTCCGCGAATTGGTTGGTAACCAAGAGGTAGTAAAGGATGAGAATGATATTTGGAGATTTCAAGGACGACTGGTTGTGCCGAATGAAGAGTTGAAGCAAGAAGTTTTGCAGGAAGCTCACAAGGGTAAGTATGCAGTTCATCCTGGATCCACGAAGATGTACCATGATTTGAAGACCTCGTTTTGGTGGCCGGGTATGAAGCGTGATATTGCTGAGTATGTATCTCGATGCTTAACTTGTCAGAAGGTGAAGTACGAACATCAGAAACCCTCGGGACTCCTTCAACCTTTGGAGATTCCCGAATGGAAGTGGGACAGTATTGCGATGGATTTTGTAGTTGGACTTCCTCGGACGCGAGAAGGATATGATGCTATCTGGGTGATTGTTGATCGTTTAACGAAGTCAGCTCATTTCTTGCGTGTTAGAACCACGTATAATACAGAGAGGCTTGCTAGAATTTACCTGCAGGAGATTGTGAAGCTGCACGGAGTTCCTACGAGTATTGTCAGTGATCGTGATCCCAAGTTTACATCTAAGTTCTGGGAATCTTTTCAAAGAGCATTAGGGACCCACTTGAGATTGAGTACTGCTTATCATCCGCAGACCGATGGACAGACAGAACGCACCATTCAAGCATTAGAGGACATGTTGCGAGCATGCGTTTTGGAGTTAGGAGGCAGCTGGGATAATTATCTTTCTTTGATTGAGTTTGCTTACAACAACAGTTACCATTCCAGTATTCAGATGGCACCGTATGAAGCTTTGTATGGGAGAAAATGCAGATCCCCTTTATGTTGGACTGAAGTAGGTGAGCGAAGTATGTTAGGACCTGATCTAATTCAAGAAACATCCGAACAGGTAAAGAAGATTCGAGAAAATATGCAGAGGGCTCAGGCCAGACAGAAGAGTTATTACGACAAGCGTCATAAGCCCCTATCTTTCGAAGTCGGAGACCATGTATTCTTGAGAATCACACCTACATCAGGACTCGGAAGGAGAATGGGAGTTAAGAAGTTAAGTCCACGGTACTTAGGACCGTATCTGATCATGGACCGGATTGGAGAGTCTGCATACCGGTTGGCTTTACCACCCAATCTGTCAGGAATTCACAATGTATTTCATGTGTCGCAGCTACGGAGATATCTCTCTGATCCATCTCACGTGTTACAGCCGGAAGAAGTGGAACTAAAGGAAAATCTGACGTATCAAGTGCAACCGTTCCAAATTCTTGAAAGATCCGTCAAGCGACTCCGTTCTAAAGAGATTCCTTTGGTGAAAGTATTGTGGAACAACAGATCGGCAGCTGAAGCCACTTGGGAGCGCGAGGACGACATTCAGAAACGCTATCCAGAACTGTTTAGCTCTTAAGTAAGTTTATTTTGCGGACAAAATTCCTATTTGGTGGGGAGAGTGTAACATCCCACATAATTAGTAAAATACATAAGTGTTATATTATATAGATGCATGTGTATGTTTGTTGGTTTGCGAAATTACATGACCTTATCCTTGGATGAGACTAAGGTAAGTATTTAAATTAAATCATAGGAGGGTGCATATGTAGGCATGTGAAATTTATTAAAATCATATGAGTAATTTGAGTGTGTGTTAGAAGGCTTTTGTGTTTGTTGGACTTGGGAAGTGGGCTAGTGTGTGTGTGGACTTGTCATCTTCAAACTTGTCTTGTTGGACTTTTTCCCTTGTGTTGGCCGATGGCCCAATGGTCCTTGGATCCATCTTGTTCAGCCCCAAAGTGTACTCACTTTTACCTTCCCTAAGCCTTGTCCAACAAGGTTGTTTGTGTACCAAGGAACCTTCACATGGCTTGATGTATTTTTCCTCCTCATTCATGCGCAAAAGAGAATGGATAAGCATTAGAAAATCTGCCAACTTTCTCCTTGCATGACCGCCACATCACCTTAGTTTGTGCACCATTTGACTTCAACTTCATTGCATGAAAGACACATGTACTCCTTAGCATCATTTTGGGCTGCATCTTTCCTCATTTAGGCGCACATGGAGAGGTCATAGATCAGATTTTTCTATGACACAAAACTGCCTAACTTGTTGACTTGGAGAACCACCTTACACCTTCCATCATGAGCCTGAAATGTGCAGATTTCTGCATGCTTTTGCAGCCCATCATGAACCAAATCTGTCCCTTGCCCCCACATGCTACAAAAGAAGGATTTTGGGGCTGCAACCTCCTCATCATATGCGCACAAGGGCAGCTTCAAATCAGATTTTTGGCTGCCACAAAGCTGTCTTGCTTGTTGACTTAGTGAACCCTCTTACTTGTGCTCATGATGACACCTCCTCTCACTCCTTGCATGCGCATAGAGTAACCAAGAAGCAAACTCTTGCTTGTTCAAACCTTGTGTGCAGTCCCACTCTTGCAAGAAATCAGAATTTTCATGATGCATCATCATTTTAACCTCCCCTCACTTTCTCTTTAAGTTTGCGCACAAGAGGGACTCTCCCTCACTTTGCACAAGTTCAGCCAACATCTCCTCCTCCTCCCCACTCTCTAGCCGTGACTACAAGCACCTTAGAAGAAAGAAAGACTAAGCCAACTCTCTTCTACATTCACCTCTCAAACCGTGGCTCAAGAACACCAACCAAGTGCAAGTTTTTCTCCTCTCTTTCCCTCACTGTTCAGCTTTGTTACTCACACTTGGAAGCTGTCCAAAGGTGTCCTCCTCACCATTGAGTGCGCATAGATCATCTCCTAGGAAGGGTGGACTTGTTGTGTAGTAAAGCTAGAAGGTGTGGTGTGTGATACTTGACCAAGAAGTGTGTGCTACTAGAGGTAAGCCTAGACTTAGATCTATTTATTGTGTGTAACCATGTGTGTGCATGAGATGTCTCATTGAGTATTTTTTGTTTTGGATTCAAGAATGAGCATGATGAAAGTATAATGGTGGAGCTATTGGATGATGATTTGTATGCCTAAGTTATAGAATGAAAGTCCCATGGTTATGCTTAAGAAATATGCCACTGTTATGTATGAATGTGCCACTGTTTTGAGGCTAAGAATGTCACTATTTCGGGTTCACAAGATCACCAATTTGATGCCACTGTTTCTGCACACAACACTCACTGTTTTAGTGCCTCACATGCCACTGTTTCTGCATAAAAAATGCTCACTGTTTAGTACATAATGTGCCACTGTTTCTGCATAAAATGCTCACTGTTTTAATGCCACATATGTCACTGTTTTGCACCCAAAAATGCTCACTGTTTTAGTACTTAATGAGCCACTGTTTCTGCATAAAATAACCACCATATTGATGTTCAAACACCACTCTTTATACCACTGTTTTGGATGTCCGAAAATCACCAATTGTGCCACTGTATTGGTGTCTAAATACTCCTAATTATGCCACTGTTTTACTGATCAAAAGTCACTGTTTATGCCACTGTTTTAATGATCAAATGTACCATTCATGCCACTGTTTTGATGCACAAATAACACTACTTATGCCACTGTTTTAATGTTCAAATGCCACTGTCTAATGCTACTGTTTTGCCACTGTTTTGAGGTCCAAGATGTCACTGTTTCTATTTTAAAACGTTCACTGTTCTGCTGTAAGGTGTTATTGTTTTCCTACTGTAAAACGTCACTGTTTCTGTCCAATGTTTTTAAGTGAAACGTCACTGTTTCTGCCCACTGTTTTTAAGTAAAACGTACTGTTTCTGCCCACTATTTTTAAGGAAAACGTCACTGTTCTTCTCACTGTTTTTAAGGAAAATATCACTGTTTCCTGCTCACTGTTTTAAAGAACAAACGTCACTGTTTTTCTGCTGTAAAACACTGCTGTATGCTCACTGTTTTCCACTGTAAAACGCTGTTGTATGCTCACTGTTTCTGCTGTAAATCGCCGCTGTAAATGATTGGTTGTAATTGATTTAGGTGCGCTTAAGAAGTGAGATACTTCGCTGCTGTTTGGTATTATTTAAGGCACACAAGGTAAGTGTCAGGCGATATTACCTAATGTGACTATTGACTACTGGTATAAAATTGTGACATGATGCTCCATACTCCGTAAAAGTAATATGTTCCTTATTATGAAAGAAAACTGCCAAAAATGTGTCGTGATGGCTATGGAAATGTGCCGTGATGGCTATATGATTATGAGGTAAAGTTGTTATGTGGCAGCATAACGTATATGAAAAGTATATGTGTCGTGATGGCTATATGAAAGGTATATAAGCATGCACCTTACATCATACCGCATTTTTGTATGTTTTGTGTGTGAAAGCATAGCATGGCATGCATGTACCAAGAGCATATAGGCCTTGCTTTTTAGAATAGTTATGTACAGGACCATGTGTTTGAGCAAGCATCATATAGGCATCCCCAAGGTACCGGGGTATGGGACACTTGGCATCAGTCCGCATAGGCCCACAGTTGGAATCCACAGGGAGCTCAGGTGCCAGGTATATTTGATTCCACTGTGAAGTGCGCGCACGACGGTGCTAAAAGCGCAAAGGAAAGGCGTTATATACGCAATATATGAAAATGATGAAAAGGAAAGGCGTTATATGCGCAATATATATGAATATGATGAAAAGGAAAAAGGAAAAGGAACAAGGATATGTTGAAGTGACTGTTTATGATTTTGTGCCTAGTTAATACTGTTATATTATTGGTTTTGTTGCCACACTACTGGGATTATTCTCACCCCTTCGGGGCTGCTATTTTCCAAAATGGCAGGAGGACGTAAAAGCAATTGAAGACGCGATGTTTGCTGTTGCTTGCTGATGAATGGACTTGTACTGTTGCTGTTTGATTGATTGGATGACTGTAATGATTAATATTTTGGTACTCTTGGATGACTGTAGACTCTATCATCTCTGTTTTATCTTGAACTTTTATGAACAGCGGCTATTTTGGAAAACGTTTGTGAAAGGAAACTTTTGAAAGACTTTAGTGCTGAAATTTTTACAGTGCACCTTACGGGTGAGGTTTTTATGAGCAAACGAACTCTGATTTACGATTATTTTATATGCACGCGAAGCCCCAAACGTGCTCTTTCTAAATCACTTGAAATATTTTTTATCGTCCAAACAGAAGTAATAAGGATTTTGAAACGTCTTACGGGTTTGTACTTAGAATAAGAATTTTTGTTAGCTTATGTGACGTTAAAGACTCTAATTCCGCTTAGCAAACGACTCTCTTGGATGCATACAAGGGAGGGCGTTACAAAAGACATACCCAAATATAAAGAGATTACTCTAATGGCACTATCTGTGAGATTTCCTCATACATTTCTTTTTGGGGTCTTTTCAGCACGAGCTATACTCTTATAGGTCCACCCACGACTTTAGCTAAGACATCTCCATATCTGTAGCTCATGAGGTCTTTACCTTGTATCCATATACAAGTAGATAAGTCGTACTAGTCTTACCCGAGATCACTGATCCCCAATCTCAGTGTCTCTAGACTAGGAACATATAATTAGGAATAGACATGTGATATCCTTGAATCCTCATGATCGTGATCTCGTCACAGATACTCAAGTGATACCTGTTCTATTCCAAGGGGTTTATCCAGTTCATTCATATAATATTGACAATAATATCGAGACATAATATGAAACTGGATAAATAGTGCTTTTACTTATTTGCGACAAACAAAGTTCTACATCTAGTGTCCTTTATTTAATCAAAAGATTGTGTCTAGGACACCCATATACTAACAAGCTCCCACTTGGCCTAGAGCCAATCAGACCTAAGTCGTATACCTAAAGCCTCATAATCACTATCATGTTTTCTCTGAGAAATAGCCTTTGTCAGAGAATCGGCCAAGATTTTAACTGTTGGAATCTAATCCATCTTTACATCCATCCTATCATTGATTACTCTAATCAGGTGATATCTGTGGAGCACGTGTTTAGATCTTTCATGAGACCTAGGTTCCTTCGACTGCGTAATGGCCCCTGTGCTGTCGCAAAGCAGCTGTATAGGCTCATCTACGCTTGGAACCACCCTTAGTTCAGAAATGAACTTCCTTGATCCACACGGCCTCCTAAGCCGCTTCTAAAGCAGCTATTTATTCAGCTTCTGTCGTTGAATCTGCTTTTGTATCCTGCTTGGAACTCTTCCAAGATACTGCCCCACCATTTAAGGTGAATACGAACACTGATTGTGACTTACAGTCATCCTTGTCACTCTGAAAGCTGGCATCAGTAAACCCTTTCACTGTTGACTCATTAACCCCACCATAGACCAGAAACACATCATTAGTTCTTCTTAAGTATTTAAGGATGGTTTTGACTGTCGTCCAGTGACCCTCTCTAGGGTCTGACTGGTATCTGCTCATAATGCTTAAAGCATATGAGACATCTGGTCTCGTACATATCATGGCATACATGATGGATCCAATAGCCGAAGCGTATAACTCATGCGATCTTTCTCAGGCTGTGACTTAGGACATATAGCCCTTGATAGGTTTACCCCATGACTGACAGGAAGAAAACCCCTTTTCGACCCTTCCATGCTAAACCTCTTTAGCATCTTGTCAATATACGTGGATTGAGATAAACCCAGCAGCCTCTTGGATCTATCTGTATAGATCTTTATACCAAGTATAAAGGCCGCCTCTCCCAAATCCTTCATGGTGAAGTTTTCTGAAAGCCACTTTTTCGTTATTTTTAATGTGGGGATGTCATTTCCTATTAGCAATATGTCATCTACATAAAGTACTAGGAAGACGACATTACTCCCACTAACCTTCCTGTAAACACAAGGTTCATCCTCGTTCTTGATAAAACCGTTACTCTTAACGACTTCATCAAAACGTATATTCCAACTCCTTGATGCTTGCTTTAGCCCATATATTGACCTTTGTAGTTTGCATACCATATGCTCCTGATCTTTGATTTCAAAGCCTTCAGGTTGTGTCATGTACACTTCCTCCTTCAAGAACCCACTCAAGAAGGCGGTCTTGACATCCATTTGCCAAATTTCATAGTCATGGTATGCTGCTATTGCAAGCATGATCCTAATAGATTTGATCATGGCAACTTGTGAGAAAGTTTTATCATAGTCAACTCCTTGTCTTTGACGATACCATTTCGCCACCACCTTAGCTTTGTAGGTCTGAACGTTGCCATCTGCATCAGTCTTTCTTTTAAAGACTCATTTATTACCGATAGGAACTATTCCTTGTGGTTTAGGAACCAAGGTCCATACCTTGTTCTGATACATAGAATCCATTTCAGATTCCATGGTTTCAAGCCATCTAGAGGAGTCAACATCTTTGACCGCCTCCTCGTAGTTACTTGGTTCATCATCCTTGACTGTTTGCTGATTCTCAATCACAAACCCATACCTCTCAGGTGGATGGATGACCCTCGTAGATCTACGGAGTTGTGTGTTTACTTCTCCATTGGAGAACGTCGCCTGCGGAGCAGACTTGGGTTCCTCAATCTGTTCATGTGGTTCTTGAACTTCTTCAAGATCAATCTTACTCCCACTGCCTCTTTGAGAGATCAAATCCTTCTCAAGGAACTAAGCATACTTGGAGTAAAAGTAGTGTCCCTTAGAACCATGGTATACCCCAGAAATAGACATTTAGTACTCTCAGCACTAAGCTTGTCTGATGCCAACACTTTGACATAAGCCGGCGATCCCCATACCCTGAGGTAACTCAGGTTGGGTCTCTTACCATTCCATATCTTATATAGTGTGGTCTGAACAGATTTAGACGGTACCCTATTTAGAAGGTATGCCGCTGTGTCTAAGGCATATCCCCAAAATGATTTTGGAAGTTGAGTCTCACTCATCATAGACCTAACCATGTCTAACACAATCCTGTTTCTCCTGACACCGTTTTGGTGTGGTGTGTTAAGTGCAGTAAACTGCGAGAGAAATCAATTTTCTCTCAGATAATCCCGAATCTCATGGCTCAAATATTCACCATCACGATCTGATCACAACGACTTAACCATCTTGCAACGCTGTTTCTCTACTTCATCAGTAAATGAAATAGGAGTTTCCTCCTCTAGCCTCAATATACATTGGGCCACATACATCACAATGAATGAGTTCTAATAACTCACTAGCCCTATGATTCTCAAGCCCTTTGGGCTTTTGACGAATCATTTTCCCAGCTAGACAAGATTCATACTGTCCATAGGATTCCAAATCCTTGGAGTCCAGGTATCCATCTGTATGCATCCTAGACAATCTTGTTTCATTTATGTGCCTTAGTTTATAGTGCCAAAGATAGGATTGATTATCTATCCTAGGTCATTTCACATCTACATTGAGCACTTTAGTTCCCATTTCCAAAACATACAAGCCATTAATTAAAGAAGCGTACCAAAACAATATCATTCAAAATGATAGAAAATGTACCATCCTTAATAGTTAAAGAAAAACCATCTTGTTCTAAATAAGAAATAATATTTCTAGAAATGCTGGGAACATAAAGACAATTATTCAAATGCAATAAGGTGCCCGTAGGCTAATGAGGTCGGTATCTCCACCAGCATGAGCAGCAACTCTTGCTTCATCACCTGCGTGGAGGTCCACCTCGTTCTTCTCCAATCTTCTAGGCTTCTAAGCACCTGCAACACATTGCAGATTATAAGAACCACAACCGGTATCCAATACCTTATGAAGTCGGATTAGCACAAGAATAATTTTTCTCAATCATGTGAATACCTGAGGTAGAAGCATCACCATGCTCCTTCACACTCTTCAGGTAGTCTGGACAATTCCTTTTCCAATGGCCATTTTTGCCACAATGGAAGCACACAACATCGCTTTTGTCCTTGGGTGCTCCTTTACCTTTCTCTTTTCCCTTTTTCTTATTCGGTTTTCTTTTGGGCTTAAGGGAGTTGCCTTTTGCAGGCTCCTTGCCCTTACCCATGGCCCTTTCAGGCCCACTAATCATAAGAGCTTGTGTCTCATCCTTCTTGATAGACATTTCAGCAGTCGTTAACATCCTTAACAACTCTGGCAAGCTCACAAGCATCCCATGCATGTTATAATTCATTATGAATTCACTGAAAGAAGGAGGAAGTGATGATAGAACTAAGTCATTAATTAATTCAGCATCCATTGTGAAACCTAGACCCTCTAGCTTATCAATGAGTGCCATCATCTTCAGTAAATGGTGGTTAAAACACATGCCTTCAGTTATCTTGCACAGGAACAATTCCCTAAAGGTCTCATACCTCTCGTGTCTGCCTTTAATATCATACAACTCCCTGAGATGCAGGATAATAGAGGGGGCATCCATATGCTCGTGCTGTTTACGCAGTTCAGGCGACATGGATGCCAGCATGATGCAACAAGCCAACACATTATCATCCATGTGTTGCTTGTGGGTCTCGAAATCAAATTCCATGAACCCATCTTCCCCTTCCTTAGGCGCAATAGGTAAAGCAGTGTCAAGGACATAAGCTATCTTTTCGGTCTTAAGAACAATTCTTAAGTTCCGATACCTGTCCATAAAATTTGAACCGGTCAGTTTATTCGTATCGAGAATTGAATGCAGTGACAGTTGATTAGTCATACTAAAAGCTGAAAAATAATGTAAATATGATTTTAGTTAATATACGGTTATGTAGTTAAAAGAAAATTATTAAAAACTTTAAATAATTTGCCCCTCCCACTATTTTATCTAAGTCAATGACCCTTACTATTTGACTTAGAGTTAATCTACTTTTAGATTTTACCTTAGTGGGATTAAGAGTGCGATTATTTATTTTAATCTCCGTCTGAGACCGCAAGATTAATTTAAATAATGGATTGATCCTTATCAACAGTATCTCATACCCTCTCTTAACATTAGGTTGACAACTCCTTGTCACTTAGTGGTGCATCTCATGCAACCAACCTAGCACCATTACCCTAAGCACATAAGCTCGGCTGAGCCTGCAGCTTATGTCTTAGTTAAGCATTAAACCAGCACCCCAAGTGTCTTACACTTCAAATATTACTCTAGCTCAACGAAACAGTGGGTCCCAACGGAGTTATGGAGCACCACTATGTAGAAGAGGTTTGAGTAGCATTGGTGGTGGGAGGTAATCATACGCTTAATTATTTATTCCTTTTAAGGGTTCCTTTTATTTGAGGGTTAATTAGGTCTCATCAAACGCATGTTGTAAGTTATCATGCTAGTCGTAACCTATGTCAAACATCTATCGGTTTACACTAGTCGCTTTTGGACAAACATAATAACCATACAAAATGCGGTTTGCCCAATTCATGCATACTAGACGTTCTAATCATACATGCATATAAACAGTTTATATTGAGATAGTCATGGTGCTCGCGCTTTGGTCCATTTTGCTTCTTTAAGCAACGACAGCTTGTCGTCTATACGCCACTAGCCTAATTCTCTAATTACACATAATTAAAGAAACTCCAAAACATCTTTGGAGGGACAAAATTAAAAAAATTGAAATTACAAATTACACTTGTAAATTAAATAGCGCAATTACACATTAATTTAAAATTCAAAATTTTAAATCTGGGCACCATGACCATCCCCTTCCTGTTTGTACCTGATAGAATCAAAACTTGCAAACACAAACATTATATTATCACATAATATTTTTCACATATATTTTGATATTTAACATTTAAACATCAAAATAAAATCAAGATTCAAGTTCTTAATTTTCTCTTGATGGCCGAATTTTAAAACAACTTATAATTCAAATTTTGTTAATTCTTTCTCAAAGAAAACAAAACTAAACCATGCACGTAGCGATAAACACCTTTATGGCTGAATCATATAGGTAAGTGTTAGTATATGGGTGTCCTAGAGACAATCTTTTTTGATTAAATAAAGGACACTAGATGTAGAACTTTGTTTGTCACAAATAAATGAAAGCCCTATTTATTCAATTTCATATTGTGTCTCGATATTATTGTTAATATTATATGAACGAACTGGTTAAACCCCTTAGAATAGAACAGGTATCTCTTGAGTATCTGTGATGAGATCACGATCATGAGGATTCAAGGATATTGCATGACTATTCCTAATTATATGTTCCTAGTCTAGAGACACTGAGTATGGGGATCAGTGATCTCGGGTAAGACTAGTACGACTTATCTACTTGTATATGGATACAAGGTAAAGACCTCATGAGCTGCAGATATGGAGATATCTTAGCTAAAGTCGTGGGAGGACCTATAAGAGTATAGCTCGCACTGAACAGACCCAAAAAGAGACTGTATGAGGAAATCTCACAGATGGTGTCATTAGAGTAATCTCTTTATGTTTGGGTATGTCTTTCTTTAGACCATAAGTTATTACCTAGACTGTGTTCTTGAAGGCATGTTTTGATTGTATGCCTCGTCTGCCTGAAACATGGAGACTCATAGGTATACTGTTGGGCGTGTCCATAAAAGGCACATGGCTAGGGTAATAAGCTGATGGAATTCGTCAAATCTCTGTGAGAGATTAGGTTATCTGTAAATCGGAGAAATCGGGATGACATTTACAAGGACTCGGGAATCTATGCATAGTAAAAGAGATCATGAGATGATCTGCCTTTAGAGTCAGTAAATTGAAGATTCCCTATTTCGAATAAAGCTTACCCTAAACCGCAGGGGTTCATACATTTCCTTGCCCTAGGTTAATGGGAAGATAACCGAGACGAAGGGAAATACATACGGTAACCAAGTATGTGCAATAGGATGATCAAGTCATTAATCTGAGTAGTTATGGGGCAACAAATCATTGCTAGTGCTCTGTGTTGTCATTAATTGGGTTGTGGGCTTATTGGGCCCAAGCCCAGTTATGTCAGAAGCTAAGTTGGACCTAATGGGTCACACACTAACACCTTGTAGTCATGATGAACTAGCTTTAAAGGTATTGGGCCTAATAATGGTTGTTAGCCCAAGAAGCTGTTTGGAAGCCCTCCTAAATGGGTGGAGGGTGCATGGAGCTTAGTAATGGATAGTCCAAGCCATTACTAATTAATTTAATTAGTTAAATTAATAATCAAACATTTGAATTTCGAATTTTCAATTTGAAATTGGAATTTTGAAATTTGAATTTGGAATTTGAATTTTGAAATTCGAATTTTGAATTTGAAATTTGAAATTTGAAATTTGAATTTTGAAATTTGAATATGAAATGTGAATTTTGAAATTCGAATTTTGAATTTTGAATTTTGAATGTTTGAACATTTGAATTCAAGTGTTTGAATTCGAATTTGAATTGGCTATGAAAAGTTGTTTCGTAACAAAAGGATAAGATAAGATCTTATTGGAGCAAATTCCTTGGATCAAGAAGAGATCTTTGGAGCATACCTTGGGGCTGTTTGGGGCGCACACTTAGGTGATAAGGATGTCATCTTGTCACTTAAAACAAAGCTCCAATCAGATTTGGTAGTTGAGAGAATAAGTGGGTGAGTTGGTTCAAATTTTGAATGCAACTACTCAACATATTTGGACCCCTTTTAGGGCTGAATTATGCGCATGAAATACATACTATATGATAGGTTATGAGGATAAGATTGGAGGTTGTTGGCAAGATTTGTTTTGCAACAACTCCACCTTATCCTCCCTTATTCATGCACCACTTTCAAAGCATTTTGAAAGGATAATTTTCATTTAATTATCATTCTCTCTTCCTCCAAGTGTGTGCATAATAAGACACTAGTTCCTCTCCTTAGGGTTTTGAAGAAAACCTAGCCTACACTCCTTCATCCTATGCACCATTCTGTAGGGTAGTTCACTACACCTTTCCAAACAGAATACCTAGCCTCCACCTTCACCACTTGTGCGCATAGTAAGCCTCATTGTGGTGATCATCTGGTGGCTTTCAAGAAGGCGTTCTTGCATCATTGACGAACGGTGTTGTGGATCACCATTAGAGGGTTTGAACCCTTCAGACCTGACAACTGATCTCCCTGACTGATCAGTCCAAAAACAAGGTAACATCATGCTGTCTTAAGGATGAATCCATGTGTGCATGTATGTTTCCACAGTAAAAATTTTGTTTTTACACCTTACATGCATTGGCCATCAAAGGCCAGTTTACTTTCAGTAAGTATATGATAAATTTTGTCACAAAAATTTCATGCAATGCTCATGACATAATTCATGGAGAAAAATAAGAAAACATTCAAGGTACTCTTAGTACCCTTCATGGCCGAATCAACCCTTTCAAAAAGGGTGTTTCCTTTTAAAACTTTCATAAAGAAAAAGAAACAAAACCGTGATGCATATACTTTTATGAACATAGAATCAAATTTCATGTTCACAAAAACAAAACTTTAACACCTTAAAGGATTTGTGATTCATAATCTATATGTAGAATTAAACTTTAACCCTTTAAAGATTTTGACCGTGAAAAAACTCTTTTCACAAACAAGGTACCATCACCCGCCGATGGTAAAGCAACCGGGCTTTGATACCACTTGAAAGTAAAATGGCCTTGAAGGCCGATGCATGTAAGGTGGAAAAACAAAACTTTTCACGCGGAAACATACATGCACATAGAAATCCATGCTTTAGGACAACATGATGTTACCTTGTTTTGGCCTGATCAGTCAGGGAGATCAATTGTCAGGTCTGAAGGGTTCAAACCCTCTAATGTTGATCCACACCACCGTTCGTCAATGATGCAAGAACACCTTCTTGCAAGCCACCAGATGAGCACCACAATGAGGCTTGATATGCGCTCAATTGGTGAAGGTGGAGGCTAGGTATTGTGTTTGGAAAGGTGTAGTGAACTACCCTATAGAATGGCACATGAGAAGGATGGAGAGTAGGCTAGGTTTTTGTGAAAACCCTAAGGAGGAAATTAGTCCCCTTTTGCGCACACTTTAGGTTAATTAGTAGGATGGAATGATAAGATTTTCTTACTTGAAAATCTCACCAAATATGTGCATGGTTGGAGGGAATCAAGGATCTGTTTGCAATTCAAAATTGCTAACCACCTCTCATTTGAATCCTTATAAGATTAGGTCATTATCCTTTCAAGATTCTGACCTAATTTTCATCACATGACCAACCATTTCAAGCGCCCCATTTAGTCCTATTTTGAGTCCAGATACATTGAGTAGTTGCATTCAAATTTGAATCAACTAACTCACTGATTCTCTTAATCAACCAAATCAGAATTGTAATACATTTAGATGACAAAATGACACTCACTTTGGATCCAAATTTGCGCACCACTTCATCATTGGATAAGATCAAATATATTTTCTTGATGCAGGGAATATTCCAACAAGATCTCATCTTATCCTTTTGTTATGAAACAACTTTTCATAGCCAATTCAAATTCGAATTCAAACACTTGAATTCATATGTTCAAGCATTCAAATTCAAAATTCAAAATTTCAAAATTTCAAATTTCAAATTCAAAATTTAAATTTCAAAATCCAAATCTCAAATTTCAAATTCAAATTTCAAAATTCGAATTCCAAATTCAAATTTCCAATTCAAAATTCAAAATTCAAATTTTTGATAATTAATTTAACTAATTAAATTAATTAGTAATGTCTTGGACTATCCAAGCCCATTATAATGCTCCATGCGCCCTCCACCCTTTATGTGGGCTTCCAAACAGCTTATTGGGCTAACAACCATTATTAGGCCCAAAACCTTTAAAGCTAGTTCATCATGACTACAAGGTGTTAGTATTTGACCCATTAGGTCCAACTTAGCCTCTGACATAACTCGGTTTGGGTCCAACAAGCCCATAACCCAATTTATGACAACACAGAGCACTAGCAATGCTTTGTTGCCCCAGAACTAGTCAGATTAATGACTTGATCATCCCATTGCACATATTTGGTTATGTATGTATTTCCCTTTGTCTCGGTTATCTTCCCATTAACCTAGGGTAAGGAAATGTATCAACCCCTACGGTTTAGGGTAAGCTTTATTCAAAATAGGGAATCTTCAATTTACTGACTCTAAAGGCAGATCATCTCATGATCTCTTTTACTATGCATAGATTCTCGAGTCCCTGTAAATGTCATCCCGATTTCTCCGGTTTACAGATAAACTAATCTCTCACAGAGATTTGACGAATTCCATCAGCTTATTACCCTAGCCCTGTGCTCTTTCAGGACACGCCCAACAGTATACCTATAAGTCTCCATATATAAAGAGATTACTCTAATGACACTATCTGTGAGATTTCCTCATAGAGTCTCTTTTTGGGTCTGTTCAGTGCGAGTTATACTCTTATAGGTCCTCCCACGACTATAGCTAAGACATCTCCGTATCTGTAGCTCATGAGGTCTTTACCTTGTATCCATATACAAGTAGATAAGTCGTACTAGTCTTACCCGAGATCACTGATCCCCAATCTCAGTGTCTCTAGACTAGGAACATATAATTAGGAATAGACATGCGATTGTTAGTATATGGGTGTCCTAGAGACAATCTTTTGATTAAATAAAGGACACTAGATGTAGAACTTTGTTTGTCACAAATAAATGAAAGCCCTATTTATTCAATTTCATATTGTGTCTCGATATTATTGTTAATATTATATGAACGAACTGGTTAAACCCCTTAGAATAGAACAGGTATCTCTTGAGTATCTGTGATGAGATCACGATCATGAGGATTCAAGGATATTGCATGACTATTCCTAATTATATGTTCCTAGTCTAGAGACACTGAGTATGGGGATCAGTGATCTCGGGTAAGACTAGTACGACTTATCTACTTGTATATGGATACAAGGTAAAGACCTCATGAGCTACAGATATGGAGATATCTTAGCTAAAGTCGTGGGAGGACCTATAAGAGTATAGCTCGCACTGAACAGACCCAAAAAGAGACTGTATGAGGAAATCTCACAGATGGTGTCATTAGAGTAATCTCTTTATGTTTGGGTATGTCTTTCCTTAGACCATAAGTTATTACCTAGACTGTGTTCTTGAAGGCATGTTTTGATTGTATGCCTCGTCTGCCTGAAACATGGAGACTCATAGGTATACTGTTGGGCGTGTCCATAAAAGGCACAGGGCTAGGGTAATAAGCTGAAGGAATTCGTCAAATCTCTGTGAGAGATTAGGTTATCTGTAAACCGGAGAAATCGGGATGACATTTACAGGGACTCGGGAATCTATGCATAGTAAAAGAGATCATGATATGATCTGCCTTTAGAAACAGTAAATTGAAGATTTCCTATTTCGAATAAAGCTTACCCTAAACCGCAGGGGTAGATACATTTCCTTACCTTAGGTTAACGGGAAGATAACCGAGACGAAGGGAAATACATACGGTAACCAAATATGTGCAATAGGATGATCAAGTCATTAATCCGACTAGTTCTGGGGCAATAAAGCATTGCTAGTGCTCTGTGTTGTCATTAATTGGGTTGTCGGCTTGTTGGGCCCAAGTCCAGTTATGTCAGAAGCTAAGTTGGACCTAATGGGTCACACACTAACATCTTGTAGTCATGATGAACTAGCTTTAAAGGTATTGGGTCTAATAATGGTTGTTAGCCCAAGAAGCTGTTTGGAAGCCCACCTAAATGGGTGGATGGTGCATGGAGCTTAGTAATGGGCTTGGATAGTCCAAGCCATTACTAATTCATTTAATTAGTTAAATCTATAATCAAACATTTGAATTTCGAATTTTGAATTTGAAATTTGAATTTGGAAATTTGAATTTAGAATTTGAATTTGGAAATTCGAATTTTGAATTTGAAATTTAAATTTTGAAATTTAAATTTGGAATTTGAATTTGAAATTTGAAATTTGAAATTTTGAATTTTGAATTTGAATGTTTGAACATTTGAATTCAAGTGTTTGAATTCGAATTTGAATTGGCTTTGAAAAGTTGTTTCATAACAAAAGGATAAGATAAGATCTTATTGGAACAAATTCCTTGGATCAAGAAGAATCTTTGGAGCATATTTTGGGGCTGTTTGGGGCGCACACTTAGGTGATAAGAATGTCATCTTGTCACTTAAAACAAAGCTCCAATCTGATTTGGTAGTTGAGAGAATAAGTGGGTGAGTTGGTTCAAATTTTGAATGCAACTACTCAACATATTTGGACCCCTTTTAGGGCTGAATTATGCGCATGAAATACATACTATATGATAGTTTGTGAATCTAATTTTGAATTGTTTTGAACTTAGTTTCATGAGGATAAGATTGGAGGTTGTTGGCAAGATTTGTTTTGCAACAACTCCACCTTATCCTCCCCTTATTCATGCACCACTTTCAAATAGTTTTGAAAGGATAATTTCATTTTAATTATCATTCTCTCTTCCTCCAAGGTGTGCGCACAACAACACATGTTTCCTCTCCTTAGGGTTTTGAGAAAACCTAGCCTACACTCCTTCATCTCATGCACCATTATGTAGGGTAGTTCACTACACCTTTCCAAACAGAATACCTAGCCTCCACCTTCACCACTTGTGCGCATAGCAAGCCTCATTGTGGTGATCATCTGGTGGCTTTCAAGAAGGAGTTCTTGCATCGTTGACGAACGGTGGTGTGGATCACCATTAGAGGGTTTGAACCCTTTAGACCTGACAACTGATTTCCCTGACTGATCAGGCCAAAAACAAGGTAACATCATGCTGTCTTAAAGCATGAATCCATGTGTGCAATTATGTTTCCGCAGTAAAAATTTTGTTTTTACACCTTACATGCATCGGCCTTCAAAGGCCAGTTTACTTTCAGCGAGATCCTTGAATCCTCATGATCGTGATCTCATCACAGATACTCAAGTGATACATGTTCTATCCCAAGGGCACTACAAGAAAAACGCTATTTAAGCACAATATTTTAACCACATTTAAAAAAATGTGGCATAATTTTATAAAATTTTCAATTTTACTACACAGTATCAAGAATGTGGCAAAATAAGCCCGGCCCATCTCTTCCTAACTTCCACAATCTCGTAACAAACAAGCCCAATCCATGTATTTCTCAAATTTCAGCATTCACTCCTTTTTCATTCTTACGGCATCCACACCGAACACCAGGAAGATCTTATTATCAATTTGTGTGCGCATCTCTCTCTCTTTCTCAAATTCTTCCTCTGTTTTTTCAACTTAAATGGTTTTGTTAATTTTGTCAGCTAAAGTCTAGGGTTTTTTTTTTATAGGAGAAGAGGATTCATTCAACTTTCAACTCTCTCGCTTGCAAAATCTCTGTGCAGGTAGGGTACCATTGTTACTGCCTTCTTTTCATTCCTACATATAATAAATACGATCATCGATCGCTATTGCCCATTTTTCCTTCATCAAAACAATCACTCCTATCTTAGGGTTTGACTCTTATTCAATTTATTTCCTTTTTTTTTCATACTAAACATCAGAATGAATCAATTGTTGAAGTAGCTACTTACATTGCGTTTATATTGCGCAAACATGCAAAGGGGCTCATGTTCATAGAGATGCTTAGTTTAAGGCATTTAACAATCCTCTGTAGAGTGAGATAATTAAGGTTTGTTTCTTTGTCTATTTTGTTAGTTTAGTGCACGGCTGACTGAAGTAATGTTATTTATTAAGGTTTTAATTTATTTTACTTTTGAAATTTTGGGTAAACTTTCATTCGAACTAGCAGAATTTATAAATTATCTTATTAAGTTTGCAGAATTCCCGCATATAAGAAGAGTTCTTTTTCAAGAGAGAAGAAGCTCTAATGATTCATCTGATGTTGTTCCTCAGGTTTGCCCCGGGCCATTATTTTTTTTTTCTTGGATTGTCATAATAAAGAGTATTACTGCTCTTACAAAAATAATCCAAGATGATGCGTTTTTATGTCATTGCTATATCTAATTGACACCATCTAGTGCATATAGCTAATAACTGTAGCTTAACATTGTTTACTTCCCTTTTAGTTAAAAATGACTAATGGGTTTTATCACCACATTATTAGAATGAGACAACGGAGCCCAGCTATTACGGTTCATCAATCTATGTGCTATATTTGGTTTTGAGCTGCTATCAAATTTGCATTCCACCTGCTCGGTGATATGCACATGTGATATAATTTAAATCTTCCATGGAAAAGCTCTGTGATCAACTATATGTTGGAGTGTTCTTAGACAATAAAACCAAGGTAAGTTCATTATCATTCAGTTTCAATTTTTTGAAATCCTTTTTTATTAACATGAGAACTGAAAGGTATACATTAAAAAGTTAGTATACATTTGCATTCACTGTAATGCATAAATAACAATATGGTAGTGCATATGGAAGAATGTCTCAGGTTTGGATTTGATCACAAGCCCAGTTAGAAACTTTTTTCTTTATTTGTTGTATATTTTTTGCATTTAAGAGTTTATAAATTGAGCAAATTTTAATGATTATTATTATATGCAGAAAGATTGGCTAGAAAAGAAGACAAATGGGAACTGTTTCATGTTGTACGCAAGAGCACTCTCAATCACCTAGGCAGAAGATCAAAATTATTGGAAATAGGTACTGCACAAAGAATCAAGGTATCACAAATGTTAAAGGTTTTTTTGTAACTTAATCTAAATTAAACTTGATGAATATCATTCACCAGGTTAGATCTATGAAAGCCACTAGCAGGTTATGTTTGATTATATATATATATATATATATATATATATATATATACCGACCCTCATTGTTTAAATAGGAGGTTGGTGATTTTTTTTTTTTGTGGTTATTATTATTAGAATTATTATTATTATTATTACTGTAAGATTGTACGGTTTGAAGGAAGAGTCATAACCAGTCTCTTCACCAACGACGGACTTGATTAGTACCAACTTGTTTTATATTTAGCACTTGAATCTTCACTAATGTGTTTCCAAATTCTTGTACGCATGCAGTTGAGGTATGCTTATTTTTAGAAGCTTGGTATGTTTATTATTATTACTATTATTCTTGTTTTATATTTAGAAGCTTGGTATGCTTCTTTTTTTTTTTTTTTGTTGTCCTACTTGTTTCATCATGTGCTTTCTAGTTTACATCAACATCACCTTTATCCCAAATTAATTGGGGTCGGTGGTAGATGAACCCACATGAAAGATATAAAATTGTTGAAAAAAATAAAATAAAAATAATAATAATAATAAATATATATATATATATATATATGTGTGTGTATGTGCTTTCTAGTTTGATATATATAAATTTTTACTATCCAGATTGACCACTCCATTATTGAGTTTTGGAGAAGAAAATTAATTTTAATTTAGGGATTTGTTCAACAAGTTCTGATATTGCCCTACTTGCTTATTTGTTCAACAGTTTAGCACTTCACATCTGTATTCAATATATCTTGATTTTCCCGATTTTATGTAGTTGAACTTGTTTTCATGGTGCAACCCTCTTTTGTTTTTTTTTATATTATAATTTACTTTAGGTTATGTGTGATGCTTACACTCCTGCTGGAGAACCCATTCCCACTAACAAGAGACACGCTGCTGCCAAGATATTCAGCCATCCTGATGTTGTTGCTGAAGAACCCTGGTACTTATTGTTGCTTCATTATTGACTGTAATAACCATTTGCCACTAATTTTCTTTTTTAATGACTAACAATCGATGTATGATTTGTGATTAGGTATCGTCTTGAGCAGGGATACACCTTGTTGCAGAAAGACGTCAATTGGCCTTGGGTGGCCTTGTTGTGGCTTTCCTGGCCCTCAGGTAAAAATTCAATTTCTTTATTGTTTTCACTTTTTATGTTAGAGATTTTAAAACACACAAACTCATATTGTCCATCTCACACATTTACAAAAGCATGTCTGATTTTTTTATTGCCTCATCATATGGGGATGTGGTGTATTTTGTCACATTTGGGGTCGTCAATTTTTACACATAATTACTTAGCAATAACAGATTGACCACTCCATAGGAACAGTAGCAACAAGTTCAACAAACCCATATCCCTCCAAGTGAGGAATCATCACTAGTAGCTATTATGGACAATATCCTTGAGCAAGACTTACCGTGGAGCTATCTGTATAATGGGATATCTCCCATTCAAGGCCCAGACTTGGCTTTAAGAAAATCTGAGGATTTAATGGACATGTTTGATGATGCAGCCTCTGAGGAAGATATTGATGTTCTGTTAAACACAGAACCATTAATGAACATGTTCTGTATAATGGGTTATCAACTTAATTTTTCTGAATTTGTTTGCGTAGTATTCAGTTGATTTGTCATTGTATCAAATGTCTTGTTAACGTAGGTACCAATGTGAAGTTAGCTTCTATCCCATCCAGTGTGGTATTTCTCTCTTCAGATAACTTTGATGAGGTTGTCTTGGATGAAACAAAAGATGTTCTAGTGGAGTTCTATGCACCATGGTAAGTATAGATTAACCATTAGATGATCTTCCAAAATCTCTTATTATATGATGAGATTTTTTTCATTTTTCAAATTGTTTTGAATATATTTTCTTCATAAATTTAGTTATGTCTTCCAAGTGTGGTCACTGCAAGGCCCTTGCCCCTATAAGGATGTTCTCGGGTCCGTAGACTTCTATTTTAGCTAATAGTTATAACTTAATGAGTTTCCCCTGTTTGTGACTATATATGAAGGTCAATCATGATAAAATTTTAACTGTTTCTGCAGACTTATGAAAAGGTTGCTGCAACATTTAAACTGGAGGAAAAAATAATGAGAAAAAAATAATTTGATTGATTATAGATTGCATTTATGTCAAAAAAAATGGATGTTAAAGTGGTTCTCCATAACAAGAGCTATAAAATTAACCAGAATTATAGGTGACCTCTTAACCCCAAACATTAGCATTTTTTCTTTCTTTTTTACAATTAATGGTGACGCCTAATTTTAGCTTTTATCATATTACCTCACTTCTATTGGAATCCAAACATAAAGATATTCAAAAGCGGTATAATTGATATCCATAGAGACTTGGCTAAATATTGACAATTGTTGGCATGATAATTATGTTCTCATTAGTCATTCCAATTAGTCCATGTTGATCTGATTTTATTTTATTTTATTTTTTGCTTTTTAACTTTAAATGCTTTAGACAGGCAAGGTGAAAATCAGAATCAATGGTAAATCAACTCATTTCTTTGATCTTTTTTTCTTCACTAACTAGATTTGATCTTTGATTATTACTTTTTGGAACTAGTTGGAGCTTTATTTTTAATATTATTTTTTGTTACTCATAGGATTTCGTAACAAAAAAAATATTGATATATCATTAATTATAATAGTTGGTGTTTAATGAGTGGTAATTGTTCCAAGAATTTCTGTTTTTATGTGCTATAGGCACATACATGCTTTTACTTGTTACAAATTATTTGAAAGACATAAATTTTTCTTGGTATTGCTTGGTCTGTAAATGGAGTTGCCTAGACAAACACCAATAAAATGTTTGTGTAGACTTTAGATAATTAATAGTATATTAATATAATATGGAATTGATTTGTGCAGGTGTGATTTATTAGATGGCATTTCAAAGGACTAGGATGACAATGAAGAACAAGGCCTAAATGGATGATAAGGAAAATTTGTACTACCATAATTTGTTATTGAATTGAGAAGATAATTTTTTGTATAAATGTCCCATAAGTAAACTTTTTATTAGTTTTATTTGGCGATTTTTTCTCTCTATATATTGGTAGAAAGCTTGATTAGCTTATATAAATTGAAAATATGATAGCTTGTACAAATTCTTCAGTGATAATAGAATATAATGTTTAGTGTTTCGTTCATATTTTAATGTGTTCACTAAATCGTGTTTGAGCTATTTTCAACATTCTTTTCTTTATTATTGTAATATTTATCGATTTCGTAATTTTTTTAATTTTAAAAAAGAAATTTTGTATGTTTAGCCATGGTCATGAATGTGGCTAAAAAATTGTTTTAGGCACAAATAGCCACATTTTTCTATTGTGGCAAACAAAACGGTTTAACCACATTTATAAAGTGGCTAAATCAACAATAAATGTGGCTAAAAAAAGGCTACCACACTCATTCAAAATGTGGCAAATTGAATAAAATAATGTGGCTAAATTATTGCAACACCCCTTCTAGCCACATTTAATTAAAATGTGGTAAATTGTGTTAGCCACATTTTTTATCAATGTTTGCCACATTTTTTAATGTAGCTAATCAACATTTTTTTTGTAGTGGGGGTTTATCCTGTTCATTCATATAATATTCACAATAATATCGAGACATAATATGAAACTGGATAAATAGTGCTTTTATTTATTTGCGACAAACAAAGTTCTACATCTAGTGTCCTTTATTTAATCAAAAGATTGTCTCTAGGACACCCATATACTAACAATATCAAGAATCAGAAAATCCATAGGAAAGATGAACTTATCTACTTTGACCAGAACATCTTCTACTATCCCTTCAGGTTTCTTGATTGATCTATCTGCTAGATGCAGAATAACATTAGTGTCTTTTAACTTGTTAATTCACAATGCCCTGCAGACAGACAATGGCATCAAATTTATGCTGGCCCCCAAGTCACAAAGTGCTTTTCCTACTTCAACATCTCCAATAGCATTAGGAATGCTGAAACTTCCTGGGTCTTTTAACTTTGGAGGAAGCTTCTTCTGAATCAGGGCGCTACACTCTTCCGTTAAAGTCACAGTCTCACCATCTTTCGACTTCCTCTTCTTAGACAGAAGATCCTTCATGAATTTTGCATAGTGAGGCTTGTTCTCTAAAGCTTCAGCAAACGGAATGTTGATATGAAATTTCTTGAAAATATCCGGAAATCTTGCATAATGCTGTTTCTAAATTTCCTGCTTCAACCTCTGAGGATAAGGAACTTTGGCATATGGAGACAAATTAATTGGCTGGTCCTGCTTGTCAGCCGCTTTCTTCTTCTCCCACTTCATCAACCTCGAAGCTCATTTGTAATCCCGGATCCCCAGAGAATTCCCCTAAAAAGTCCTGATGAAGGTGGAGGTGGGGGTGGACAAGCTTCCTGATCAATAACAACCACAGCAGAAGTAGTGACTGCAGTTGAAGCAGTATCAATAGAAGGGGGATGAATAACAGACTTAACCTTTATTTTCACTATGCCGGAACTTTGGCTTTTGGATTGAGAATCCGAAATCTTGAGTTTTTTAGCCTTGGGGTCAGAAGTAGAAGTTGTCTTACTCTTGTTTAATGCAATGATATACCCAAGACCAGCCATGCTTAGACATACAAATTGAAAAAGGTTGTTGTTAGCACAATATTTATATACACGAGAATTATATGAGTAGATGGATAAAGCAAGCATAACAATCAATCAATCACATACTTGTTACATCTAGCTTGGCTCGTGCTTTTGAAGCAAGTGATGCAGAACTATCGTGACAATGAACTTTTACATGGTTAAGTAATTTATCAGCATTAACGTTCTCTTCTTGAGAAAGTTTTAAGTGTGAAATCGAAAGACTTCAATAAATGATGCTCCTGAGACTAGTAGAGAGGAAATTTACCCTCGAATCCCTCAGAAGACATAAACCAAGGTCTTTGCCCAACCTCGGCTACTACCTTAAAAAATGAAGTTTTGAAATATTTGAAGGAATCACTATATACAGAAAGTGGCTTCTTATTGGGACGCCCTCGATTATTAGTCCAACCTTTTAGCTCACGGGGCTCGGATCAAGTCCGAGAAGTATATATATCAAAAAAATGAAGAAAAAGTGCTACTGTGCAGAGCAAACTTAATGATAAGCGGAGTTTTTCAAAGGCATTTATGTATACCTAACCATTGGGGTGAATATGAGAAGGAGCAAGGTGCATGTAATTTAACAGATCAATCTAAAACTTGGGGAAAGGAAATCGTATACCAACTTTGGTGATTAAATCACAGTAGAAAAAAAAAGAGCTTCATCTGAATTCCTCCTAGAACAAATAGGTTCATCCTCAGCAGAGCCAAAAACATTAAACCCAACTAGATTACCAATAGGGAGCCCAACTAAATCCTTGACGCCAGGTCGAATCTTATGCTTAGGACTTCATTAGTAACCCATGGATATTGTGCCATTAACTCGACACTGGGTGGTTGATGCCCTGGATCAACACGGGCGACTTCAACTTTTAACTCTGCCGAAGGTGACTCCATAAAACCTAGAACAGGAAATCTTGGAGATCAAAACAAGGGATACACATATCAGAATTAAAGAAATTATTATTGGATGAGCTAGAAGTATCATCTGAGACATCAATAAGAGGGCTTTTACTATCAGAAATTGGACCGGTTCCTGATTACCCTCTTGATAGGGGAAACTACCTAAGACAAGATTGGCCATGAAATCATTGCCTTGTTCAATAAATTTAGAACTCAAACACACACAAGAAAAACAAGGCTCTGATTTCAGATTTTTCAAACTTATGTTTGCAACTGGAAAAGGAGTAATAATTCCTACTGATTGATTCTCAACAACGTGATAAGCTCCACGTTGACCAGTATTGGGAGTGTGATCTCAAGCCGAGTTGACGATGATGGTTCAAACGTCATTGAAGAAACACTCGTAAGCATTATTTTAATATCCCGAACAACAATCTCAGAATTATGGCCTCTACCTCAGCAACGACCTCGGCTTGAAGGGGCTTGAGATCCCAATCTTTTTCTACCCCTTCCACGTCGGTACCCTTGAAGCATTACATTTTTCTTCTCTTCTTCGGTTCAAGGAATACCCCAAAGCCAGAACCTTGGACCTAGAGAGAGACTCTGGATAAAGCTCTCCTCTTCCTCATCAATTTCATCACTTTGACCAAAACCATGAGGGTAAGTTGGTTTACCCCTGCCTCTAGAACTTCCCTCACTTGTATTAAAAATGGGTTTACAAGGTGGAGCAAGAATAGGATACAATCAGCCTTTTACAATGAAGGTTCAAAATCATCCATACCCAAAAAATAAAATACAAAAATGAAGCATACTTTCAAACATTAAAGTTCAGAAATATACCAAAACATTCAAGAAACTGCAAGCCAGAAATTAAAGTTTAGGGATGCAATAAAGCAAGCGAATAATAGCAAATGAAGTCGCGAACACAAAGTAAACTACAAGAAACAGAGCCAACATTTCAAAAGACAAAAGGTACCTACTTGAAGAAAATGATGAATGAAGCGCTTGAAGAAGGTAAAAGGTAAAAAGCCAACTGGGAGGACGATAAACTTCAGAAAGAAACGATACTACAAGGCGAACAAATGAGAATGCAAAGGAACGGAAAGAAGAAAAGGAAATCAGACGGTTGAGCCCGCGAAATGAAAAGACAGGGGTAAAATGGTAAAGTTACAAATAAGATAGGATAGTTGAAAGACATTCTGACAACTAGCATTGAATGTGCGCAAGGCGTGGGAACATTAGACGACTTGTAATACACAGTATACCAATTAGAGGAAGACACCTGTAAAGGTGTTATCATTTCCTGGAAGAGATAAAGACGCCAAAAGCAAGTCCATTTTAATGAGCCGAGATACAAAGAATGATTGTATCATGACTTACAACTGTGATGCATTTAAGATGATTTGTCCAACTCGGCCAAGCATAAAAGCAGAGATAAATAAACATCCTAGCATTTTGAATAACCGAGGCATATGAAAAGGTAGAGGAGGGTTATCTAGGCTATATAAGCCTAAAGTTAGTAATTTAGCTAAAAAGGTTGAAGGGGAGACATTGAAACAAGATATTTAATACCTGATTTTTGGAACCTGGTTGATCCTGAACACAATTAAAAATAATAGTTGTAATGGATGACTGACGTGGATTGGCAAGTGTACCGAATCGCGCAAGTAATAAGTAGTAAGTAAGGTCAAATCCACATAGAGTGTATCTAAATCAATTAAACTATTCCTTTGAAGATTAAATAATCCACGAGATTTTTGACACGAATGTGAGGATTGTGTAGAAATTTGATTTGTAAAATAAAACGTATTTTTGTTCTTTTTGAATATTTGAAATTCAACAAAATGAAAGTTTAGAAATCTATGAGAAAGCGCTGCAGTTAGAGAACACTTACCAATGATCCCCACCTTTTACTCTGGATTAAGTTTAAATATCAATATATATATCGCAAAATTTAGATAATTATCATATAAAAATATCAGTAGTTAATTCTCAATCCCTTGAAGAATTAACCCTTTAACCACATATAAAACCCTAATTCCTTGAGGTGCCCTATATGAGATTAAGCATAAAGATTGATAATTAAAACATCTACAATATGAATCATGTCTATCCCTAGATCATGTTCATACCGTCGTTCTACCCCCTTTCTGGATTAACCACCGCAGATTCCTCTTGTTGGCCCTAATCCTCAAATTTACTATCAATTACTAGATTGATCAGATCTAATAATAACAATAACAATACAATCAGAGTAGAACGAAATTCAAAGGATATATATATAAATATAAACTCAATCCATTGTATCAAGGGTTCACAAGGGTTCGTGACCCTAACCACAACAAAGGGGTTCTAGCCAACCATAATCATGGCTAAAAATCCAATATTCAATGAAAACATCCAAATATAAAAACTACAGAAAGGTAGAAGAAGAAGATGTTTTCTCTCCAAATCTCCAGAGCCTTCCTCCTCTGATTCAGAATGACCTAATATTTGTTCAGAATGACGAATTGTGATGTTTAGGGTTGTCTTTTGCCCTTTTATACTCCCCATGGCCTTCTTTCCTCGCAACTGACAGTTGTCCATTCATATCCTATGCTTGGAGCGCAGGATCTACGCTCCAAGCGTAGAGACACTGTCTGATTTTCCTTGGCTACGCTTCAAGCGTAGGGTTCTACGCTCGAAGCGTAGACTCACTGCCTTGGGTCTCCTCCCACGCTCCAAGCGTTGATTTGGACGCTCCAAGCGTAGAGATACTGTCTGATTTCTTCCTGCTCCTTTATTTGACCTTTTTCTCCTATAAACACAAAGAATTTGAGTGAGAGAGTGTCTGAACAAGTTTTATTCAATAATTTCACAATATATACACCTTTATACACAATTTTAGATCTGATTCAATACTTTTTGATCTATAAAAGCATATATGCTGGGAGCATATCAATGACCCTCTATGAATCACCCCGACAGTCCGAACACTCAGACTACCGGGCTGGGGGGCAATTGTTATGGACTTATACAAGGCCCATATATCTGAAGGCCCAATAAAGGGAAAATACATGTCAGTGATACAGTGGCACATCAGGCCCAAAGACCACATGTAGACTCTATAAATAGGGAACAAAGCCTACATATATGACCTAATCTCTCTCTTACTGGTATGATGTCACTGTATATACATACCACCCCATTGGCTAACGCCATTATCAATTGTATACAGTGTGATCTGCTACCTCAAGCTATCTAATTCATAGATACCTTAGAGAGTACCCAATCCTATATTGACTTACTAGCCCTAGGCTATACATTTTTGTCATCTAGACAGAACAGGCTAGATCTTCTCTGTATTCTTGATATATTGAAATGTCACTTCATAGCTTCTCCATCAATAGTTGTGAATACATATTGATGTGAATCGCAAATAAAGATCTTTATCCTTCTAATCTTAGAGCAACATCGGAACAAGCATCCTTTCAAGATACATAGAATCTTGTCTTTAAAATTTTTGTTAGAGAGAATATATCTTTTGTATATCTGTAAATATTTATTTCCTTATTTCATTAGGATTTGTATTAGGTCTGGGCTTAGCCCATTAGTATGTCTATATATTGTACATCCTGCATTAGTTCAATACACGCAGTTTTATTTCAATGTTCCCCTCTTCTCTCTTGTTATTTAACATTGTATCAAGAGCCTAAGGAACCTAGAATTTTTTTTCCGGTGAACCCATTGTTCATCTTCTTAATTTTTTTTTTCCAGAACACTCTCATTGTCAGTTTTCGGACGTTATCTCTCTGCATTCCTCCGCCAGAACCTCGTTGAAGCCTCTACACCGTCAACCACCACCGTCTGGTGGCTTTTTTCAACGATCCACATATCGGCGTGCTCGTCTCGGCAATGCGATCACAATGGCACCGGTCTCATCCCCAGACAAGGTCACACGCGCGCGTGATAGTTGCTCCACTCTCTTTACACCGGCGCGTGGAGGCTCCTCTCCGGCGTGGCTGGTTGCGATCTTCTCGTCTCTCTGCATAGGTTCTGGATCTGGTCTTGTTTTGGTGTTTGGACCTCATTTTGCGTTGACGCACAGATCCCTCTTCTACCGGCTAATTGTGTGATCTGTCTTTCTAATTTCTTTTTCTGATCTTTCTTATGGATTCCCCTATCTCTACTTTTTCTGGGTCTCCGGCTGGTAATAAGTCGGACGCTACTATTTTTTTCAAATTATATCCTTGCTCCGCTGAGTGTGGATAAATTGGATGGATCAAACTATGACACTTGGTCGTCAGATCTGCGACTATGGTTGGATGGGCAGAACTATACATTCCATCTTACTACTAAGGCTGATTCCGTGGCGGCTAATGAGCGCACACGATGGAAGATGATTGATGCTCAATTGTGTAGTCTCATTAAAGCTACTCTTCATCCGTCAATCAAGCAGATTTTTCGACCTGCCAATACTTGTGAAGCTATTTGGAGTCAGGAAAAAGCATTGTACACAAATGACACACAGCGACTCTATGGTGTGTGTTAGAGATTGATGACTACCTTTGCTCCTCGGGACTTCAATTGTCCTATGACTGAATATTTGGGGAAAGCTCAGAGTTTGCTTCATGATCTTAACGAACTTCTGCCATTCACTGGTGATGTTACTAAGGAACAGGAACAACGTAATACACTTTTTATTTTGTTCATTTTATATGGTTTACCTAACCATTTGTCTGCCAATCGGATCAAATTTTGGACTCTATAGGCCCTTGGTCTCTTGATTCTGGGGCTTCTGATCACATTTCTGGTAATAAGTCCTTTTTCACTTCCCTTTGTACTACTGATTCTTTTCCCACTATTACTATGGCCAATGGGTCTCTGGTCCAATCACGGGGGATTGGCACGGTTCTTCTTTTACCTCATTTAACTCTGGATCATGTTCTCTATGTTTCATATTCTCCTTTTAACTTACTTTTTGTTAGTCGCTTAACAAATCCATTGATTGTGTTGTTTCTTTTACTAAAATCTCTGTCACCTTTCAGGATCGGAGTTCGGGGAAGGAGATTACCAAAGGATGTGAGTCTCAAGGCCTTTATCAACTATTTCCTTCTTCTTCAGCCTGCTTCACTGTGGATTCTCCTCTTACTATACATGCTCGTCTGTGCCATCCTAGTCTTGCAAAGCTTCAGAAGATGGTTCCACATTTATCGTCTCTTTCAAATTTAAATTGTGAGTCCTGTTAGTTTGGGAAACATACTCGTAGTAAGTTCTCAAGTCGTCTTAGTCGTCAAGTCGTCTCTCCTTTCTCTGTGGTCCACTCTGATATTTGGGGACCAAGTCATCATTCTTCTACTTTAGGATTTAAGTATTTTGTTACTTTTATTGATGATTATTCCAGATGTACTTGGTTATTTTTAATGAAAAATTGGTCTGGGTTATTTTCTATTTTTCAGTTATTCTACAATGAAATAAAACTCAATTTGGTATTCCTATTCATACTTTTCGTAGTGATAATGCATGTGAGTATTTATCTCATCAATTTCAATAATTCTTTTCATCTCATGACATTCTTCATCAAATATCTTGCCCTCATACACCCCAACAAAATGGTGTAGCCGACGCAAGAACCGCCATCTTGTTGAAACCACTCGTGCTTTGTTAATTGATGGCAATGTTCCATACACATTCTGGGGAGATGCTATACTTACTGCATGATATCTCATTAATCGCATGCCATCATGTTCTCAATCATAAGGTACCTCACTCTATTTTATTTCCCCATCCAATTTCATATCCTTTGACCCCATATGTGTTTGGTTCTACGTGTTTTGTTCATCATCTTGGTCCAGGTTTGGATAAATTAGCTCCTAAGTCTCATAAATGTGTTTTTCTGGGTTATCCTCGATCTCAAAAGGGTTATTGTTGCTACTCTCCAACTTTACGTTGATACTTTGTCTCGGCAGATGTTTCCTTTTTTGAATCAGTTCCTTTTTTTGGATCTTCTACTACTCATGTGGACACTGATTCTGTATAGTCATCTCTCCCAGTCGACTCTTTTGAATACCTTTCGCCTTTACCAGTCCATGTTTCTGACTCTCCTTCTATCACCTCTTCTCCTGATGAGATCCAACATAGTTCGTCAGATGTTTCTGTGGCTCACATTCGACTGCATCTCCTCTCTCAGCATCCCACCTTCGGATAGTGACCTTTCATTGCTCTTCGTAAGGGTAATCATGATACTCGCCCTCCAGCCAGGTATACAGTTAATATTAGTTATCATAGTCTTTCTCCATCATATTATACATGTCTTTCCTCTTTGTCCTCTGTGTCTATTCCTAAGACTACATGTGATGCACTTTCACATTCGGGATGGAGACAAGCTATGATTGATGAAATGAGTGCTCTTCATCATAATGGTACATGGGATCTGGTTCCTCTTCCATCCAGAAAATCTGTGGTTGGTTGCAGATGGATTTATGTTGTTAAGGTTAGACCTGATGTCAAGTGGATTGTAAGAACCTGCACCGCTAATTAAGGAGCTTAATTAATTAAATGTGATAATTAGGAAGTAATTCCATAATTGACCCTAATAATTATTATGAGACTATAATAATTATAGAAAGTGAGTAATAATGTTGAAAGTCGCTTTTCGGGCGAAAAGCGCAGATACCGGTTCTGCTACTCGGTATAAATGCGTACTGGTGAAGTATCCCGAAAAATTATAATAAGTGCATGATAATTACTAGAATAATATGTAGGACTTGTAAAACAAGTTTCAAGTCAAAATAATGAGAACTGATGCCAGAACTGATACTGGCTATGGAAAAATGCGTACCGAAAAGATGCTCCGAAAAATAAAATAAAAATATGAAAAATCTTAGAAAAAGATTAGGTTAAGATTCCAAAGTTTGGGATTAAAAAATTTTGCGTAGCTATTAATTCTAATACTGCGCGTTTAATCCCTAAGTGGCTATATATACATTCTTTAAGGGCACAAAACCCTAGGCAACTCTTCATCCTACGTGAGGTGCAGCTGCTGAATGTGCTCCTTTGTGTCATCACCTCATTCTCCTCCATCCTCATGAGCCAAAAGGCCATTTTCTTCCACTTTCCTTCACCAAAATACCTTGCAAGTGTAAAAGTGATCATTGGGGTTGAGTGTGAGGGATTGGTTCTGTGTTGTGTTGCTGTTTGAGGGAGAGTTTGGGGCTGAGTTCCTTGTTTGGGTGGTTGGAGCTTTGTTCTTGGCTTGTGAAGCTCCAAGGAGCTTCCTTTGTGAAGAAAGGGCATAGCTTGTGTTGCCATTTTCGTTTCTGAGCATAGTCAGAACTTTGAGGGACCATTTGTGAGCTCCAAGAGCCATTGTTGCTCTGTTTTGAGCTTTGGTAAGATTTGCCACCTTTGATCTTAAGTTTTATGCCTTAAAGTTGATGTCTTGACATGTTTAATAAGCTAAACAAGTAACCAACGGGTATGTGGGCCTAAAAAAGATTTAAGATGCATGCTTTCACGTTTAGAATTGGTAAAAGTTGGATCTTTGGTTGAATTTTCGCGAAATGCAGAATCTGTGTTCTGTCGCGAAATATCTGGATATTTAGTTGTGAATATCCGGATATTGATATTCGGATATGGTATCCGGATATGCTATCCAGATATGGGGTTCTGTGATATCCGGATATTGATATCCGGATATGCCCCTGACATATATCCTGATATTCTGGGATTTGGATGAACATTAAGGTATTGTTCATACAGAACTGATCTATGGGTTTATGGACCCTAGTTTAAGTAAGTGGTACTTCTGTAATGAATTATCTAAGTCAGAACCTAAGGGGTTAAGGGCTTATGGCTTTGTGGGAAGCCTTAAGACGTAAAACATAAAAGGAAAAAACGTAGTCTTTATGCTTATGTTTATGAGCTTTGAGTATTGATACGATTGCTGGTCCTAAATTAGATTGTGATCTGCTGTGTTGGACTTGAGCTGTTTAGACTTTTGGCTTTGATTGATTGGTTGCAAGGTAAGCTTTCGTGTCCTCGGTTTAGCCATGTTGTGGTTCCACCATGTCCCATGGGGATCTGATTATATGCATGTTGTGTTACATGCTTTGATGTTTTGGAAATGCTGTTGAGCTTTTATATGCAATGTGCTTTTATGATATGCATGTGGGTCCACCTATACGGTAAGCCAGAGTATGTGACGCATACGAAATGTTGAGGTTGTGGGTGAGGTGCAAGCGTTGTTCCTTGTACTACTATGTGGGTAATAGACGTATTCCTGCATTTTCTGGCCAGTAGAATAGTGATAACACACATGTCATGAATATCTGTTGCACTGCATACTTTTGGAACTTATACTGGAAATTACTGCTTTTTGGAACTTATATTGCACATGTAAGTGAGCTTTGTTAGCATATGGGTGTCCTAGAGACAATCTTTTGATTAAATAAAGGACACTAGATGTAGAACTTTGTTTGTCGCAAATAAATGAAAGCACTATTTATTCAGTTTGATATTATGTCTCGATATTACTGTTAATATTATATGAACGAACTGAATAAACCCCTTGGAATAGAACAGGTATCTCTTGAGTATCTGTGATGAGATCACGATCATGAGGATTCGAGGATGTTGCATGTCTATTCCTAATTGTATGTTCCAAGTCTAGAGACACTGAGTTTGGGGATCAGTGATCTCGGGTAAGACTAGTACGACTTATCTACTTGTACATGGATACAAGGTAAAGACCTCATGAGCTGCAGATATGGAGATATCTTAGCTAAAGTCGTGGGTGGACCTATAAGAGTATAGCTCGCACTGAACAGACCTAAAAAGAGACTCTATGAGGAAATCTCACAGATAGTGTCATTAGAGTAATCTCTTTATGTTTGGGTATGTCTTTCCTTAGACCAGAAGTTATTACCTAGACTGTGTTCTTGAAGGCATGTTTTGATTGTATGCCTCGTCTGCCTGAAACATAGAGACTCATAGGTATACTGTTGGGTGTGTCCTTAAAGGGCACAGGGCTAGGGTAATAAGCTGAAGGAATTCGTCAAATCTCTGTGAGAGATTAGGTTATCTGTAAACCGGAGAAATCGGGATGACATTTACAGGGACTCGGGAATCTATGCATAGTAAAAGAGATCATGAGATGATCTGCCTTTAGAGTCAGTAAATTGAAGATTCCCTATTTCGAATAAAGCTTACCCTAAACCGCAGGGGTTGATACATTTCCTTACCCTAGGTTAATGGGAAGATAACTGAGACGAAGGGAAATACATACGGTAACCAAATATGTGCAATAGGATGATCAAGTCATTAATCTGACTAGTTCTAGGGCAACAAAGCATTGCTAGTGCTCTATATTGTCATTAATTGGGTTGTGGGCTTGTTGGGCCCAAACCCAGTTATGTCAGAAGCTAAGTTGGACCTAATGGGTCACACACTAACACCTTGTAGTCATGATGGACTAGCTTTAAAGGTATTGGGCCTAATAATGGTTGTTAGCCCAAGAAGCTGTTTGGAAGCACACCTAAATAGGTGGGTGGTGCATGGAGCTTAGTAATGGGCTTGGATAGTCCAAGCCATTACTAATTAATTTAATTAGTTAAATTAATAATCAAATATTTGAATTTTGAATTTTTAATTTGAAATTTGAATTTTGAATTTTGAAATTTGATTTTTGAAATTTGATTTTTGAAATTTGAAATTTGAAATTTGAATTTGGAATTTAAATTTTGAAATTCGAATTTTGAATTTGAAATTTTGAATTTTGAATTTGAATGTTTGAACATTTGAATTCAAGTGTTTGAATTCGAATTTGAATTGGCTTTGAAAAGATGTTTCATAACAGAAGGATAAGATAGGATCTTATTGGAACATATTCCTTGGATCAAGAAGCATCTTTGGAGCACATTCTTGGGCTGTTTGGGGCGCATAATTGAGTGATAAGAATGTCATCTTATCACTTAAAACAAAGCCCCATTCAGATTTGGTGGTTGAGGGAATCAGTGGGTGAGTTGATTCAAATTTTGAATGCAACTACTCAATATATTTGGACCCCCTTTAGGGCTGAATTATGCGCATGAAAAGTATACTATATGATAGTTTATGAATTTAAGTTTAAATTATTTTGAACTTAGTTTCATGAGGATAAGATTGGAGGTTGTTGGCAAAATTGGTTTTGCAACAGCTCCACCTTATCCTCCCCTGATTCATGCGCAACTTTCAAAGGAGTTTGAAAGTTGGTTTTCATTTTTGAATGAATTAATTCTCTCCTCCTCTCCAAGGTGTGCGCATATATCACACTTTTTCTTCTCCTTAGGGTTTTTAAGAAAACCTAGCCTACTCTCCTTGATCTAATGCACCATTCTATAGGGTAGTTCACTACACCTTTCCAAACAGAATACCTAGCCTCCACCTTCACCACTTGTGCACATAGCAAGCCTCACTGTGGTGTTCATCTGGTGGCTTTCAAGAATGGGTTCTTGCATCCTTGACGAACGGTGGTGTGGATCATCATTAGAGGGTTTGAACCCTTCAAGCCTGACATCTGATCTCCCTGACTGATCAGGCCAAAAACAAGGTAACATCATGCTGTCTTAAAGCATGAACCTATGTGTGCATGTATGTTTCCGCAATAAAAATTTTGTTTTTACACCTTACATGCATCGGCCTTCAAAGGCGAGTTCACTTTCAAGTGGTATAAGAGCCTCGTTGCTTTACCATCGGCGGGTGATGGTACCTTGTTTTTCACGGTCAAAATCTTTAAAGGGTTAAAGTTTAAATTCAGCATATGGATTTTGAATCACAAATCCTTTAAAGTGTTAAAGTTTTTGTTTTTATGAACATGTAAATTTGATTTTGTGTTCATAAAACATTATGCATCATGGTTTAGTTTCTTTTTCTTTATGAAAGTTTAAAAGGAACACCCTTTTTGAAAGGGTAGATTCTGCCATGGAGGGTACTAAGAGTACCTTGAATGATTTCTTATTTTTCTCCATGAATTGTGTCATGTTTATATGCATGAAATTTTGTGACAAAATTTATCATATAATCACCTATATGATTCGGCCATGAAGGAGTTTGTGGCTATATGCATGGTTTAATTTTGTTTTCTTTAAGAAAGAATTAACAAAATTTGAATTAAAATTGTTTTTAAATTCGGCCAATGAGAAATTTAAGATTATGAATCTTGATGTTATTTTGATGTTTAAATGTTAAATGTCAAAATATATGTGAAAATATTATGTGATAATATAATGTTTGTGTTTGCAAGTTTTGAACTTTTCAGGTACAAACAGGAAGGGGATGGTCATGGTGCCCGGATTTGAAATTTTGAATTTTAAATTAATGTGTAATCGCGCCCTTTAATTTACAAGTGTATTTGTAATTTGATTTTTATAATTTTGTCCCTCCGAAGATGTTTTGGAGTTTCTTTAATTATGTGTAATTAGAGAATTAGGCTAGTGGCGTATAGACGACAAGCGGCCGTTGCTTAAAGAAGCAAAAAGGACAAAAGTGCGAGCACCATGACTATCTCAATATAAACTGTTTATATGCATGTATGATTAGAACGTCTAGTATGCATGAATTGGGCAAACCGCGTTTTGTATGGTTATTATGTTTGTCCAAAAGCGACTAGTGTATACCGATAGATGTTTGACATAGGTAACGACTAGCATGATAACTTACAACATGTGTTTGATGGGACCTAATTAACCCTAAAATAAAAGTAACCCTTAAAAGGAATAAATAATTAAGCATATGATTACCTCCCACCACCAATGCTACTCAAAACTCTTCTACATAGTGGTGCTCCGCAACTCAGTTGGGACCCACTGTTTCGTTGAGCTAGAATAGTGTTTGAAGTGTAAGACACTTAGGGTGCTGGTTTAATGCTTAACTAAGACATAAGTTGCAAGCACAGCCGGGCTTATGTGCTTAGGGTAATGGTGCTAGGTTGGTTGCATGAGATGCACCACTAAGTGACAAAGAGTTGTCAACCTAATGTTAAGAGAGGGTATGAGATACTGTTGATAAAGATCAACCCATTATTTAAATTAATCTTGCGGTCTCAGACGGAGATTAAAATAAATAATCGCACTCTTAATCCCACTAAGGTAAAATCTAAAGTAGATTAACCCTAAGTCAAAAAAGTAAGGGTCGTTGACTTAGATAAAATAGTGGGAGGGACAAATTATTTCAAGTCTTTAAATTAACTGAAATCATATTTACATCTTTTTCAGCTTTTAGTATGACTAATCAACTGTCACTGCATTCAATTCTCGATACGAATGAACTGACCGGTTCAAATTTTATGGACTGGTATCGGAACTTAAGAATTGTTCTTAAGACCGAAAAGATAGCTTATGTCCTTGACACTGCTTTGCCTATTGCGCCTAAGGAAGGGGAAGATGGGTTCACGGAATTTGATTTCGAAACCCACAAGCAACACATGGATGATAATGTGTTGGCTTGTTGCATCATGCTGGCATCCATGTCGCTTGAACTGCGTAAACAACATGAGCATATGGATGCCCCCTGTATTATCATGCATTTCAAAGAGTTGTATAATGTTAAAGGCAGACATGAGAGGTATGAGACCTTTAGGGAGTTGTTCCTATGCAAGATGACTGAAGGCATGTGTTTTAACCGCCATGTACTGAAGATGATGGCACTCATTGAGAAGCTAGAGGGTCTAGGGTTCACAATGGATGCTGAATTAATTAATGACTTAGTTCTATCATCACTTCCTCCTTCTTTCAGTGAATTCATAATGGATTACAACATGCATGGGATGCTTGTGAGCTTGCCAGAGTTGTTAAGGATGTTAACAACTGCTGAAATGTCTATCAAGAAGGATGAGACACAAGCTCTTATGATTGGTGGGCCTGAAAGGGCCATGGGTAAGGGCAAGGAGCCTGCAAAAGGCAACTCCCTTAAGCCCAAAGGAAAACCCAATAAGAAAAGGGCAAAAAGAAAGGTAAGGGAGCACCCAAGGACAAAAGAGATGTTGTGTGCTTCCATTGTGGCAAATATGGCCATTGGAAAAGGAATTGTCCAGACTACCTGAAGAGTGTGAAGGAGCATGGTGATGCTTCAACCTCAGGTATTCACATGATTGAGATAAATTGTTCTTATGCTAATCCGACTTTATAAGGTATTGGATACCGGTTATGGTTCTTATTATCTGCAATGTGTTGCAAGTGCTTAGAAGCCTAGAAGATTGGAGAAGAACGGGGTGGACCCCGCGTAGGTGATGAAGCAGGAGTTGCTGCTCATGCTGGTGGAGATACCGACCTCATTAGCCTACGGGCACCTTATTGCATTTGAATAATTGTCTTTATGTTCCCGGCATTTCTAGAAATATTATTTCTTGTTTAGAACAAGATGGTTTTGCTTTAACTATTAAGGATGGTACATTTTCTGTCATTTTGAATGATATTGTTTTGGTACGCTTCTTTAATTAATGGCTTGTATGTTTTGGAAATGGGAACTAAAGTGCTCAATGTAGATGTGAAATGACGTAGGATAAATAATCAATCCTATCTTTGGCACTATAGACTAGGGCACATAAATGAAACAAGATTGTCTAGGATGCATAGAGATGGATACCTGGACTCCAAGGATTTAGAATCCTATGGACAGTATGAATCTTGTCTAGCTGGGAAAATGATTCTTCAATGCCCAAAGGGCTTGAGATTCATAGGGCTAGTGAGTTATTAGAACTCATTCACTGTGATTTATGTGGCCCAATGTATATTGTGGCTAGAGGAGGAAACTCCTATTTCATTTCTGATGAAGTAGAGAAACGGCGTGGCAAGATGGTTAAGTCATTGCGATCAGATCGTGATGGTGAATATTTGAGCCATGAGTTTCGGGATTATAAGAGAGAAAATAGAATTCTCTCGCAGTTTACTGCACTTAACACACCACACCAAAACGGTGTCAGGAGAAACAGGACTGTGTTAGACATGGTTAGGTCTATGATGAGTGAGACTCAACTTCCAAAATCATTTTGGGGATATGCCTTAGACACAACGGCAAACTTTCTAAATAGGGTACCGTCTAAATCTGTTCAGACCACACCATATAAGATATAGAGTGGTAAAAGACCCAACCTGAGTTACTCAGGGTATGGGGATCGCCAGCTTATGTCAAAGCGTTGACATCAGACAAGCTTAGTGCTAAAAGTACTAAATGTCTATTTGTGGGGTATCCTAAAGGTACTAAGGGATACTACTTCTACTCCATGGAAGAACACAAAATGTTTGTGTCAAAGAATGCTGAGTTCCTTGAGAAGGATTTGATCTCTCAAGGAGGCAGTAGGAGTAAGATTGATCTTGAAGAAGTGCAAGATCCACAAGAACAGATTGAGGAACCCGAGTCTGCTCCGCAGGCGACGTTCTCCAATGGAGAAGTAAACACACAACTCCGTAGATCTACGAGGGTCATCCATCCACCTGAGAGGTACGGGTTTGTGATTGAGAATCAGCAAACTGTTAAGGATGATGAACCAAGTAACTACGAGGAGGCGGTCAAAGATGTTGACTCCTCAAGATGGCTTGAAGCCATGGAATCTGAAATGGATTCGATGTATCAGAACAAGGTATGGACCTTGGTTCCTAAACCGCAAGGAATATTTCCTATCGGTAATAAATGGGTCTTTAAAGGAAAGACTGATGCAGATGGCAACGTTCAGACCTACAAAGCTAGGTTGGTGGCGAAAGGGTATCGTCAAAGACAAGGAGTTGACTATGATGAAACTTTCTCACCAGTTGCCATGATCAAATCTATTAGGATCATACTTGCAATAGCAACATACCACGACTATGAAATTTGGCAAATGGATGTCAAGACCGCCTTCATGAATGGGTTCTTGAAGGAGGAAGTGTACATGACACAACCTGAAGGCTTTGAAATCAAAGATCAGGAGCATATGGTATGCAAACTACAAAGGTCAATATATGGGCTAAAGTAAGCATCAAGGAGTTGGAATATACGTTTTGATGAAGTCGTTAAGAGTAACGGTTTTATCAAGAACGAGGATGAACCTTGTGTTTACAAGAAGGTTAGTGGGAGTAATGTCGTCTTCCTAGTGCTTTATGTAGATGATATATTGCTAATAGGAAATGACATCCTCACATTAAAAATACCGAAAGAGTGGTTTTCAAAAAACTTCACGATGAAGGATTTGGGAGAGGCAGCCTTTATACTTGGTATAAAGATCTATAGAGATAGATCCAAGAGGCTGCTGGGTTTATCTCAATCCACGTACGTTGACAAGATGCTAAAGAGGTTTAGCATGGAAGGGTCAAAAAGGGGTTTTCTTCCTGTCAGTCATGGGGTACACCTATCAATGGCTATGTGTCCTAAGTCACAGCCTGAGAAGGATCGCATGAGTGTAATTCCATATGCTTCGGCTATTGGATCCATCATGTATGCCATGATATGTACGAGACCAGATGTCTCATATGCTTTAAGCATTACGAGCAGATACCAGTCAGACCCTGGAGAGGGTCACTGGACAGCAGTCAAGACCATCCTTAAATACTTAAGAAGAACTAAGGATGCGTTTCTGGTCTATGGTGGGGCTAATGAGCTAACAGTGAAAGGGTTCACTGAAGCCAGCTTTCAAAGTGACAAAGATGAATGTAAATCACAATCAGTGTTCGTATTCACCTTAAATGGTGGGGTAGTATATTGGAAGAGTTCCAAGCAGGATACTAAAGCAGATTTAACGACAGAAGCTGAATACATAGCTGCTTCAGAAGCGGCTTAGGAGGCCGTGTGGATCAAGGAAGTTCATAACTGAACTTAGGGTGGTTCCAAGCGTGGATGAGCCCATACTGTTGCTTTGCGACAACACTGGAGCCATTACACAGTCAATGGAACTTAGGTCTCATCAAAGATCTAAACACGTGCTCCGCAGATATCATTTGATTAGAGAAATCATTGATATGAATGATGTAAAAATGGATTATGTTCCCACAGACGATAACCTGGCTGATTCTCTGACAAAGGCTGTTTCTCAGAGAAAACATGATAGTCATTATGAGGCTTTGGGCATACGACTTAGGTCTGATTGGCTCTAGGCCAAGTGGGAGCTTGTTAGCATATGGGTGTCCTAGAGACAATCTTTTGATTAAACTAAATGTAGAACTTTGTTTGTCGCAAATAAATGAAAGTACTATTTATTCAGTTTCATATTATGTCTCGATATTACTGTTAATATTATATGAACGAACTGAATAAACCCCTTGGAATAGAACAGGTATCTCTTGAGTATCTGTGATGAGATCACGATCATGAGGATTCAAGGATGTTGCATGTCTATTCCTAATTGTATGTTCCTAGTCTAGAGACATTGATTTTGGGGATCAGTGATCTCGGGTAAGAATAGTACGACTTATCTACTTGTATATGGATACAAGGTAAAGACCTTATGAGCTGCAGATATGGAGATATCTTAGCTAAAGTCGTGGGTGGACCTATAAGAGTATAGCTCGCACTGAACAGACCCAAAAAGAGACTCTATGAGGAAATCTCACAGATGGTGTCATTAGAGTAATCTCTTTATGTTTGGGTATGTCTTTCCTTAGACCAGAAGTTATTACCTAGACTGTGTTCTTGAAGGCATGTTTTGATTGTATGCCTCATCTGCCTGAAACATGGAGACTCGTAGGTATACTGTTGGGCGTGTCCTTAAAGGGCACAGGGCTAGGGTAATAAGCTGAAGGAATTCGTCAAATCTCTGTGAGAGATTAGGTTATCTGTAAACAGGAGAAATCGGGATGACATTTACAGGGACTCGGGAATCTATGCATAGTAAAAGAGATCATGAGATGATCTGCCTTTAGAGTCAGTAAATTGAAGATTCCCTATTTCGAATAAAGCTTACCCTAAACCGCAGGGGTTGATACATTTCCTTACCCTAGGTTAATGGGAAGATAACCGAGACGAAGGGAAATACATACGGTAACCAAATATGTGCAATAGGATGATCAAGTCATTAATCTGACTAGTTCTGGGGCAACAAAGCATTGCTAGTACTCTGTGTTGTCATTAATTGGGTTGTGGGCTTGTTGGGCCCAAGTCCAGTTATGTCAAAAGCTAAGTTGGACCTAATGGGTCACACACTAACACCTTGTAGTCATGATGAACTAGCTTTAAAGGTATTGGGCCTAATAATAGTTATTAGCCCAAGAAGCTGTTTGGAAGCCCACCTAAATAGGTGGGTGGTGCATGGAGCTTAGTAATGGGCTTGGATAGTCCAAGCCATTACTAATTAAATTAATTAGTTAAATTAATAATCAAATATTTAAATTTCGAATTTTGAATTTGAAATTTGAATTTTGAAATTTGAATTTTAAATTCGAATTTTGAATTTGAAATTTGAATTTTGAAATTTGAAATTTGAAATTTGAATTTGGAATTTAAATTTTGAAATTCGAATTTTGAATTTGAAATTTTGAATTTTGAATTTGAATGTTTGAACATTTGAATTCAAGTGTTTGAATTCGAATTTGAATTGGCTTTGAAAAGATGTTTCATAACAAAAGGATAAGATAGGATCTTATTGGAACATATTCCTTGGATCAAGAAGCATCTTTGGAGCACATTCTTGGGCTGTTTGGGGCGCATAATTGAGTGATAAGAATGTCATCTTATCACTTAAAACAAAGCTCCATTCAGATTTGGTGGTTGAGGGAATCAGTGGGTGAGTTGATTCAAATTTTGAATGCAACTACTCAATATATTTGGACCCCCTTTAGGGCTGAATTATGCGCATGAAAAGTATACCATATGATAGTTTATGAATTTAAGTTTAAATTATTTTGAACTTAGTTTCATGAGGATAAGATTGGAGGTTGTTGGCAAAATTGGTTTTGTAACAGCTCCACCTTATCCTCCCCTGATTCATGCGCAACTTTCAAAGGAGTTTGAAAGTTGGTTTTCATTTTTGAATGAATTAATTCTCTCCTCCTCTCCAAGGTGTGCGCATATATCACACTTGTTCTTCTCCTTAGGGTTTTTAAGAAAACCTAGCCTACTCTCCTTAATCTAATGCACCATTCTGTAGGGTAGTTCACTACACCTTTCCAAACAGAATACCTAGCCTCCACCTTCACCACTTGTGTGCATACCAAGCCTCACTGTGGTGGTCATCTGGTGGCTTTCAAGAAGGGGTTCTTACATCATTGACGAACGGTGGTGTGGATCACCATTAGAGGGTTTGAACCCTTCAAGCCTGACATCTGATCTCCCTGACTGATCAGGCAAAAAACAAGGTAACATTATGTTGTCTTAAAGCATGAACCTATGTGTGCATGTATGTTTCCGCAGTAAAAATTTTGTTTTTACACCTTACATGCTTCTGCCTTCAAAGGCGAGTTCACTTTCAAGCTTGGGGTGGAAGATCCTTGAGGACCCCTTGTCTTACTGAGATTTCTTGTTTAGAGATCTCACCCCACGTTTGGGGACGCTTATTTCAGGTTCAGGGAACCCAGGGGTTGAGACTCCTAGTGGCAGGAGGCCAGAGCTTAGTTGATGCATGTTTTATGCTGATTTTAATGATATGCTGTTATGAGCTGATGCTGGATGTTGTTTACTGCTTTTATGTTTTTAGCTTCAAGTTATTAGCATTGCTGTTGAGACTTGTTGGGCATTGTAGCCTTATTTGGTGAGCATGGGGATTGTCCATGCCACATTGACTTGTCTTTATGTTTCAGACATTAGTTGATTAATGTATCAGGATATTGTCCGGACTACGTGTTGTAGATCCGTGACTTTAGATATTCACTTTAATATTTATATATTAGGCATTCAGTTAGTTGTCTTGCAATTTACATATAGGCGATATTTTATGAAATTGATTAAGTAATCAACTTGGCTAAGTTTAATGACGTCATAATTGAATTAAAGAAAAAGTTATTCCGCATTTTAATTAAGCGTAGCTTAGTACGATGACATGTTAACAAACCGGGTTAACAAGGGGTGTTACATGGATCGTCTTAAAGCTCGCTTGGTGGCGAAGGGTTTCACTCAAGTGTTTGGATTAGATTTTGTTGATACTTTTTCTCCTGTGGCGAAAATGTCTATTGTTCGCTTCTTTATTGCCATGGCTGCTATTCGCCATTGGCCTCTCTACCAACTTGATATTAAGAATGTTTTTCTTCATGGTAATCTTGAGGAGGAAATTTATATGGAGCAACCTCCTAGATTTGTTTCTCAGGGAGAGCCAGGTCCTGTTTGTCGTCTTCGTAAGTCTCTATATGGTCTCAAGCAATCTCCAAGAGCTTGGTTTGGTAAATTTAGCAGTGTTGTTCAACAATTTGGCATGACTCAGAGTGAAGCTGATCATTCTCTCTTTTATCGTCATTCAGCTTCTGGATCTATTTACCTGGTGATATATGTGGAAGATATTTTCAGACTAAGGATCATGGAAAACTTCGACATTTCTTGGGGATCGAGGTGGCGCAATCTAAAGATGGAGTTGTGATATCTCAGAGGAAATATGCTTTGGATATTCTTGAAGAAACTACTTTGTTAAATTCTAAGTCTGTTGATACTCATATGGATCCAAGTATCAAGCTTCTACCAAATCAGGGGGAGCCATTTCTAGATCCTGAGCAGTATAGAAGATTGGTTGGAAAATTGAACTACCTCACAGTTACTCAGCCTGATATTTCATTTGCAGTTAGTGCGGTCAGTCAATTTCTTAATTCTCCATGTCAAGAACATTGGAATGTTGTCATTCATATTCTTAAGTATATCAAGGCATCTCCAGGAAAATGCCTTGAATATGAAGACAAAGGTCATGATAAAGTTGTTGGGCACTGTGATGCTGATTGGGTTGGTTGTCCAGCTGATAGGAGATCTACTTCTGGGTATTGTGTCTTTGTTGGAGGCAACTTGATTTCCTGGAAAAGTAAGAAACAAAATGTAGTTGTCAGATCAAGTGCTGAAGCAGAATACCGCTCCATGGCGACTACTACTTGCGAGCTCATCTGGCTTAAACAACTTCTCAAAGAGCTTAAGTTTGTAGACACTGGGCAGGCAATTCTCATTTGTGATAATCAAGCAGCTCTGCACATTTCATCAAATCCAACGTTTCATGAAAGAACCAAGCATATAGAAATAGATTGTCACTTTGATCGAGAAAATGTTCTTGCTGGTGAAATTAAAACTAGTTTTCTACCCTCTAATGAACAATTAACATATATATTTACAAAATCTTTGAGGGGTCCTCGAACAGAGTTTATATGTAACAAGCTTGGTGCATATGATCTATACGCTCCAGCTTGAGGGGAAGTGTTAGAAAGAATATATCTTTTGTATATCTGTAAATATTTATTTCCTTATTTCATTAGGATTTGTATTAGGTCTGGACTTAACCCATTAGTATGTCTATATATTGTACATTCTACACTAGTTCAATACACGCAGTTTTATTTCAATGTTCCTCTCTTCTCTCTTTTTATTTAACACTTTTCATATTCTAACTTAATGTAATCCTAATTCTATATGGTGATTTCCTACATCAGGATGTGCTCTGGCCATGCAAGACGCCAGAATAGATGATTAAAAGAAGAGTTTTATAATTCTCATTCAACATGAGAATTACATTTTTCCTACACACCCTTCAATTTTCGTGCTGATGTGGGTCCCAATTTTTTCTAATACATGGATCCCACATGTTTTTTGTCTCTACAACATGAGATTTCAATTCTCATTCAACATGAGAATTATAAAACCCTTAAAAGAAAAAGCATAATAGAAAGTCGTTAACTTTCCTATTAACTCCTTAAAGACATTCTTAGATCCTTTCCAAGTAACAAAAATCCCAAAGTATTCTTAAAAGCTCCTTCGGGAAGAATTATTCTTCCTCCAACGATCTTATCAACCATTAATGCATGTGTCATTTGGCGATAGTGTGGATCCCAAATATATACTCAAGGGTTGATATGTTCTTAGAGGACTTCCAGGAGCACATAAGAACTTGTTCAAAAATCTCTTGGCTCCATAGCACTGACTATGAATCACATCTTTGTCTCCATTTTAATTATATATTCAACGGACACCGCTACAACTTACGTGATACATACTAAATGATACAAAATAAAGAATTCTTCTTGTACAAGGAGCACCTAAGAATTTATCCTAGTGAAAAATTGACGTGTGCGATTTTTAATTGAGTTGACAAATTTTGATTAGAGGAACAGAGAAGGGGCAGGAACATGGTACAAGAATCTCACTACCTATAACTCATCAAATGCTTGAACTAATTCACATGCCAAATTTGAGGACTATCTCCGCATATCAAGTAGTGACACGGTCCTATTTAAATTGGGCTGAAAGATTTACCTTTTGGCCAGGATAAAAGGAGCTAAGATAAGAGCCCAAGGGGGGATGAATTTGAGTGGACGAACAATGAGGTGCGATAATTTTTTCACCTAAATAAAATTGTTTTGCTCCACTGTGCTGTACATACCCAAAAACAGTGATGTACATATCCAGGAACATAGTACAGAGAAAAAGTAATAAAAATCTTATGTACAAGTACGGAGTTAAACAACTACTTCGTAGAGGAATGAAGCAAATAAAACCATTACAAATCCGTGTCTAGTTTTCATTTTTCAATACTCAACATAGATACTTCTTGAATCCAACAAAGTCAGTGAATAACTATTGCTTAACATCTGTCAGCATATCGCAATCAAATAATCTGCATATCAAATTCTCAGCAACTCTTTTTCTTTTTCTCCTTGAGTATAGATTAAAATTCTCCCTTCACTAGTGAAGTTAGGCATCAATTGAAGGTCCATGCACTAACAGAAAAGGATTTTAACAGTTCAGCAAACTGACACTTTCACATTCCCTGCAATGCTATGTTCTAAATGATTGTTAAGAATGAAAACAGTAGCAATAGAAGGGAAGCGGAAAGAGAGTGAATTTAAAGGAGCATATAAAATTGTGCAGACAAAGGTGAACCTGTTCAAAAAGTGGTAAAGGTTGCTCCTTTATAACCGGAAAGTCATGGGTTCAAATTTAAAAAATAATTTCTTTGCAAATATGTAAGAATAAAATTTGCATACAATCGACCTTATTTGTACCATCATAGAGTCAGAAAGTCTTTGGACTGAGGTTTTCCTCTTATATAAATCTATTCAGATATTTACTCATAATTCGCATAGGCTATCTAGAATTCTTGCAGTGGAAATATGGAATACATATAATAGCTATGGACTAGTGCAACTAAGGGATTAAACTAGTACAACTGATGCAAGTATGTGATATAAAACAGCCCATATGCATTGTGGCACCACATAATACTAATTACTTTTTTTGCCTACCTTCCAACGGCACATGCTGCTTTGCAATTCCACTCAACAAACTGTTTAGTCGAATTGTTGTACAAGTATGTTGATTGCAAGACTAAGTAATACCATGAATGTAACACTAGAGCAAGGTATGAAAAACCTTACAGTGCACAAGTAGAACTATAAGAGAGGTATGAAGGAGATTGCATGTAACTCTAGTGAGAAACTTTGTTATAGGAATACGAGTACAAAATATATTTGGAACCCACAGATAAAAATATTTGAGCACCCAAATACATGTCACCCAGGAAACAGCCTGATATGGCTTGTGATCTGCTCACGGCATATAGGACAAGTTGACAATTTTGTTCCACAGTCTCTACAAGTCTGCAGAAGAATTGCTTAATAGTCATCATGTGTAAAGTAAGATATATAATATATATATATATATATATATATATATATATATATTAAAAAAGAATTATCTGTTTAAAAGAGCTCACCATGTGCCCACACCCAAAGGCCAAATCCTTTTCATTGGTCAGGCATATTGCGCATGCCTACATTTCATAGGAAATGGTTTCAGGTCTAGAAGAATTCAAGTTAGCTATGCTAGACTCAGAAGACAGATTTTTTATTGTCTTTCCACTCTAATCTTGTAGCCAACTTCCAGGTCAATTTTCAGTTACTTGGTCTCATAAATGTCAATCGCATTGCAATCTCCATACATTTAGATCCTTTAGAGCTTTGAATGCATGATTTAATCATGTTTAAATATAGTACGGGCTCTTCGGAAAATTTCTGATCCATAATTATATATGGACATAGAACTGCATGAAAGCATATGCTATTGTCCACTTGAGTGACCATTATAGGTGGGTCCCCTTAACTAGCCACATATATATCACCATCAGTTTGTGTTGGTTTTCTTTAACCCCTCCAAAATTAAGTTACATTCTACTTGACCAGAGTTTATTTTAGAAGAGAATTGAAAACTAACCATAGCAGGTCTACCCAAACTGCTAGTCACAACAGCAGCCTGAATAGAACAAAGAAATCAGAAAATGAGAACAGAAAGTGTTTCAAATGCAGAAATGAAGTATGAAAATTATCAAAAAGGCTGGAGTTCATCATCAGTCACTATATTTACTCAGAAAGAGCAAAATTAATTTGGTTTCAACCCCTTTTAGACATTTTTCCATAAGGCCTTGAACAAATTTTTGGAATTTGGATTGAATGAGGATGCTTGTTTAAAACACCTTTGTGTCAAGACTCAATAAGGTCTCAACTAGCATTATACAAACAAAAAAGAAGATCTCAACTAGCAATCAAAAATGGTGAAGAAACACACACACAATGCAAAGCTTAAAAAGATATTCCACCTTATGATCTTTCAATCTGATTTTCCTATGGAGATCACGGAGCTTTGCCTAAGAGATATAACCAAGAGAAAAAGCTATAAGATTCAGAAGATTTTCACCTAAATAAGAAATATTCGGAATCAACTAATACTGTAATTGGGACACGAATAAGTACCTCAGCAAAAGCAGCTCTAGATTCAGCAAATGAAACATCTCTACGAAAATCCTCTGTAAGTCGTTGGACATGTTCACGCTTTTCTTGAAGCTCTTGTCTTAACGCTTCAATTTCTCTTATGGCAATTTGTGCTGTCTCATGACTCTTCGCAGACTCCACGGAAAGAAATTGAACGCGTTTATGCTCATCTTGCAGTTCTTTCTTCAGCTCAGCCGATTCACTCTATAGATAAACAATAACCAATGAGCAATAAGTCAAAACAAATGGAAAGACATAATAAGGAAAACTACAAATAAAAAAGACCTCAATACCCAGAACAAAGAAAACAGACCTCTATCATTTGTACATACTCTTCTAGCTTTCTCTTCTCTGCAATGTTTTCTTGCACAGCAATCTGTGTGGTATTTAAAATAAACCACATCGATTGATACCCCCAATAAATAAATAAATACACAACTATAAACTATAGGAAACTTGATTAGTCACATTCAAAACCTGCAAGTGGTTTAGCCTTTCATATAAACTATGAATCACATTGCAAGCTTTCTTCTCAGCATTTGATATGGATTCCTTTTCATTCTTCAACATGAACAACTGTATAAAAACACAAAAGAAGTAAATATTGTCATAAAATGTCTAAATTGCTAGACAGTCCTCAATATTTTGTGGGGCATTTCATTTAATTAATTACCCGGTATTCATATTCTTTCTTGAGGCTGCGAAATCTTTCTCTAGCAAAATTCGCTCTCTTCTTCCACTCATCACGCTCTGACTGAAGTAATAAAATCTCATTCCTGACAATACACACCAAAAAGAGAACACTTAGTCTAATAATTTTATACAAGCAACCATATTAGACATCAAGAACAAATGAAAAAATTTACCTAGACTTTCCTACTTCGTCCTCTTGGTACCTCACCAATTCAGTTGTGTGCACCTGCGCTTCCTTGGTAGGAGGATCCTTCATTAAAACATAATTTTTTGTCACCATTAATTATAGGAAATTATACTCTTATCGTAGAAACTTGGGATACGTCACCACAAAAGCTAGCTCTACGGGTGGGGTGCTCGAGGCCTTAAAAACTCCACACATACAACCAAAGTGAGACTATATATCTCAACACGTCCCCTCACACAAGAGCCCATGGGCTTGAAGAGTGGATAATGCAACAGGCCCAACCTTACCTGTGCTAAAGAATTCCACAAGAGAAAGTGGGGGACGACGAGGCTCTGATACAATGTAAAGAACCTTGGGAGATACATTACCCAAAAGCTAGCTCTAAGGGTGGGAGTGCCCAAGGCCTTATAAACCCCACATTAGTTGCACATACAACCAATGTGGGACTATATATCTCAACACTTATGTTATATAAAATTCATCTCTCATGTTACACTCACATCAAAAGATGTGCCTCATTTTTTTTTTTTTTAAAAAAAATTGGTGGGCACCACTTAATTTATCTCAAATAACTTCTCCACTACACCATTAAAAAAGTAAAGCCCATTAATTATTTATCATATTATGCCCAAATTAGGGGAAATTTTTATTATACACCCGACCCATCAAATTTTTCATGTTCTTTTTCCTTTATTGGTAAAAAAAAAAAATTCTTAGATACCTCTCTTTTCTCATATTTTCCTCTCTATCTTTTTTTTTTTTTTCATTTTTGGCCAGGATCACCTTGGTCCCGGGACATCAAATAATCAAATAATCGCTCCAAATTAGGGCAACCTTACCTGTGATACTTTAGTTGGAGACTTGAAATTTGTGGTTCCTTCTGCACTCCAAATAAAGACAGAGACTACTAACAATTAATGAAGGATTGGAACTGTACGTACTATGCAATTAACCAATTTGGAAAATATCTCTAATTAAATTCTAGGAATGCAAAGTAAAACTATTAAAAAGAAGGGAAATATTTATCTCATGTGGTTGGAGATAACTATCTTATATTATACATCCGAATTTTGTGTCAACTTTTTCTTTTTCTTTTTAAATTATGGAACTCATACGTTTTTTCGTCAACAAGCACCATAAGAGTATTATCTCAAGTAACATGAGATTACTAACTCCCTTATAAGAAAGAGGTATAAACCTGGATGATACTCCAAAGAAAGAGGACCAGATGGATGAACATTATCTTCATCTTCATATGAATTATCGAGCACTTCAACCTACGAAGAAAATAGTTAAATTAAGAAAATTATGAAATATTTATAAAAATGAACGTGACGAAATTTTAAATCATAATTTTCAATATTTTATTTTAACAAGTTCTCTAATAAAATGAATATCTTCTTTAAATAAAAAATTACCTCTCCCTCTTTTCCTCACTAAACTCACCCATTCAAACATTTCACTACCATGGGACTTATATGTAATTCATGGTTTGACATTATTAACAACTTTCAATAGTACAACAAACCCCACTACCATCTCCCATACTTTCATCACAAACAAATTCATAGCTTCATAAATCGTTCTCCCTCATTTTTGTTTTCCCAATAAGTAGAGTTGAATTCACGTCCTTTGCAATGCAGTGAACTTTATGTTGGCTTCGAAGAGTACATTTACATCTCCATCGGGTCTTTCTGTTGGAGCTGAATTCACCTCCCTTGCAATGCAATGAACTTTATGCCATCTCCAGTTCACAATCAAGCACTTCGGTGAGCTTAAAAAAAAACACCAAAAACAAAAAAACTTAAGATATAGACAATTTAACAAATGCATGATATTTCAAAGCAAAAGGACATGTACCATGGGTGTTGAAAATGTCCAAAAGAACTAAATCAATCCATAACCAAACTGCTCCACATCTTAAAAATCAGTTATTTTTTAAAATCGATTTCATATGAAACTGTATTTTATTTTATAAATCGGTTATTTACCAAACTATAAAAATAATTAGTTATCCATGATTATCCATAACCAAACTGTTCTATAATTAAATATCTTTTATCATGCCTATTATATTAGTTAATTGACTCAAACTTCCAAACAATTAACTAGCAGAAAAAGTGAATCAGCTCAAGTAGAAAATATTTATTTAAAAAAAAAATTACACATAAATCGAGATGTCACATCCTAAAAAAGCACTTTTATGTAAGGTAATAACTTTTTTCCCAAAAAAAAATAATAACCACATACACACCAAGAAAATTTACACATAAATCGAAATGTCACATCCTAAAAAAGCACTTCTTATCTAACGTAATAACTTTTTTCCCAAAAAAAAAATAAAATAACCACATACACACCTCCGGGTAAACTCAATTTGTTATAGATAATCAATTATTTTTATAGTTTGGTAAATAACCGGTTTATAAAATAAAATACAGTTTCATATGAAACCAATTTTTAAAAATAACTGGTTTTTAAAATGTGGAGTAGTTTGGTTATAGATTGATTTAGTTCTTTTGGACATTTTAAATACCCCTACCCATACCTTCCTCCATCGGTTAAATGAAACTTGAAACAGATTTCTATAGAAGTTGCAGACATGATCCTTAAGTTCAATTGGATCCTCAATCCAGCAATTTGAATCATTACAAAGTATAGAGACTTTATTAACACTTCTACGGATAACAATCTTGAGGTGATAAAATCTGGTATTTTTGTCTCCATCCATTATCCAAATATGTCTTGATTTTTGATCTAAAGTTTGATCTAATTCATTCTGAATTTGCTTCTCCAAATCTTGAAGCATATTGGAATCAGAATGAGTTCTAAGATCTTGAACATCAGCCATCTTTCTAAAAAGATTCTCTTTCCTCCTATTAATATCACCAAAAACATTTCTATTCCAGTAACGGAGATGAGGAGTAAGATCTTCAAGCATTTTGTTTATCTCCTTTGAAGAATTCCAGTTCTCCTGCATGAGATCCTGAAACTTTGGATGATCCAACCAAGCTGCTAAAAACCTGAAAGGTCTCACCTGCCAAGTCTTGTTTATTGCGTTCATCTTGATAAGTAAAGGATTATGATCAGAGTTTATTCGAGGAAGACTCCTAACTTCAGCATTCTCGAATTTTATTCTCCACAAAATATTAGCACACACCTTATCAAGCTTTTTAAAATTTCTATCTAAATGATTCCACTTTGGACCCTGCCAAGTGAAAAAAGAACCAAAAGATCTAACATCCTCTATATGGCAATACTCCAGAAAATTAGCAAATCTTTGACATTTTGCTAAATCAGTCCTTGAGCCTCCTTTTTTGTCACTGATGGATTTTATATCATTGAAATCCCCAGCTATAATCCAAGGCTCAGTAATACCCTGACTTATTCTCTTGACATCATTCCACATTAGCTGTCGATGCTCCTCCCTAGGACTGGCATATACTGTACAGAGGAAGTTATCAAACTGATTATAAGTAATCTTCATATGGATGAACTGATTAGATTGAGAAATAAGTTGCACCTTGGCTTTCTTTGAATCCCAAATAACCCACAAACCACAAGAAAAACCATTGGCTTCCTCAAAAATGGCCTTATCAAAATGCAGCTTCTTCATAATGGAACTACATTTATCACTTTTAGACCGAGTTTCTAAAAGAATCACAATACCAACATCATTTTTATCCACAAACAGTTTCAGTGTTCGACCGATTTTGGGATTAGCCGCGCTCCTGCAATTCCATATTAGCATGGACATCAAGACACCATAGCTGAGGATGCAGGTTGATCATGTCCCTGCGACATCTTACCTCTAGCCATATTTCCTACAATACCTTTAACCTTACCTGAAATTCCCCCTGGACTTTCACTTTTGGAGACTGTATTTGGAGGATCAGGAGGTTTAGGATCCTTTGAATTATGAATTCTGTTCTGGTGTTTTTCAACATGAGAAGTATATTCAATCTCCTTAATAGAGAAATTCTTCTCTGTTTCCATATGGTCATATCTACTACCACTGCCTTTTTGAATTAAATCATCTTTGGGGTTAACCCTGTTAATGGCTCTCCTAGTGTTGTCTTTTTGCATATCCTCATCTTTGCTGTCCTTCTCCAACCCAAGCCTTTTGTCTCCCCCAACCAGAATAAAAGCATTACTGGTTTCTACAACTTTGATTATCTCTTTATTTCCTTTCTTCTTTGAGAAGCTTTTCGAAGTATCTACCACTTGAAGCTCTTTCCCCTCCTTGACATCTGTATCAGTATCCGAAATAACATATCTATTTTGGTTACTCGTTGAAGATAAATTAGCCAAGGACTTGTCCATCTTCATAACATCTTCTTTGGTCCCTTTCACCTCCTTTTTATTATCATTCCCTTGTTGGTTTTTAACTCTTCTATTTATGTTAACCACCATCCAAGGACCATAATTGGATATAGAATCATCCACCATTTCACTGTCTTGCTCTGTAGAATTATCATTTGTTATAAGTTTAGTTCCCTCAGTATCAACAACACTATTTTCTTTTAGAGATTTTTTAGAGCAAGCATCTTCATTGTGGCCATATTCTCCACAGCTATAGCAAATCATGTGAAGCCCCTCGTACTCCACCTGCTTGTATCGGCCTTTAATGTAAAATTCAGCTTTTAAAGGTTGGCTGAGATCTAACTCCACACATATTCTAGCATACTTTCCTCTTGCCAAAGTTGTGTTAGCAGCATCCAGTTTCACAAATTCTCCCAGCCAGAGTTACCCACACTTCTTATTAGCGGTGTATTGACATATTCCATAGGGAACCCAGGGAGTCTAACCCACGCTAATAGCCTGCAAATGGGGGATTAGAAAGGATTGAAATCTGGTTCCCAGGCCCTAATAGACAGATAGTGATTAAAAATAATCCAAGGTCCAACCGATTGAGCGAAGTCCATGTCCTTTTGTTTTTCAAATCTCACCATATAATAATCATTGCCAATGTCAGTAACCAGGATCTTCCCTTCTCTAGCCCACATGTTCTCGAGTCTTTTCTTCATGAAGGTAACCGACAATCTCATCCCAAGCAATTTTTCGATAATCGTACGTTTCTAGGGTTCCCAAGCTTTCCTCTTGAATTCATCGGATAATTTAAAATTCATTCTCTCATCCGATTGAGTTTCCAAAACTACCTCTGTAGCATCAGGACCTTTGTCCTCCTCTGGACGGAATTCTCCTTCTTCACCAATTTTATCCTTCCCTTCTTTAGCAGATTCCTCTTCAGAATCCCATTCACCATTATGCCTCATTAACATTTCCTTGAAGCTCATATTACCTTCCATCCATTCTTCACTCCTCGGTGCCATAGATTGCTCATGAGAGAAAATAGCGTCACCGCTTTTATATTTCTTAGTACTTCTTTGAAGATTGTCAACCTCTTCTGCAGAGGCGATCTCCGGATCGACAGGAATTTGCATGACACAGAAACCCTAGCAGAGCGATGAAAGTTCTTTTTTTTTTTGGAATACATCGATGAAAGTTCTAAATATTGTACTTGACACTGTTATCAACAATTGTTCTTCTACCAATCACTCTCAAAACAACGTGAAATAATTTCTATAAGAATCATTTCGTCCGAAGAGTTCCAAAACAATGAAGATTCTTGCAAGAAATAGTTAGTCAACTACCTATAACTGGGAGAAACAAACGACTACTCATAAAAATAGCACAATTCATCAAAAATCGATTTTGAATTTGTTAAAAAATTGGTTTTAAATTTGATAACCGATTTATGGTTCATAACCGATTTTGATTAAAAATCGATTTTGAATTAAAACTCGTTTAAAACCGGTTTTAAATCAAAACCGATTATAAACCATAAATCGGTTTTGGAACCGGTTTAGAAAATTTAAAATTGGTTTTAAAAGAAAAAAATCGATTCGGTTTAAAAACCAAACCATTTAAAATCGGTTCGATTCGGTTTTTATTAAAACCATTTATGAACCGCTCTATTAACACCCCTAATTCAACCTATCATGACATTGTAATATGTGAAATATGGTGAAGTTTGTGTGACTAACCAGTATCTGACGGTCTTGCATCGTGAGCATCTTGTGGTGCTTGGGTTGCCGCAAACTTCACAACCATTGAAGTTGTTGACATCACTGCCACTTGGCACCTCCACTCCCGCTTCTGAACTCCATTTTACTTCACCATGGGATCCCTTAGAGGTACTCTCCTGTCACAACTCTTGTTATTAGTAATGATGAATTCTAACCTAAAGTTTAAGGAATTTGCATTCATCATTTAATATGATACAAAATTTTTTTCTACACATACAATATTTTGTGAGTCCTGCATTTTTTGCAACCAAAAAAAATAAATTAAGGCACACGAAACGAATCTCTATAACATTATACAATCAATTTTCCTATAAGATAACTCTTATAAAACCCAAAGTTTAATTCTACATAGTAGCAACTACCAAGCCTAGCCAATTTCGCACCTACTTTAGTTGATCATAAATAAACAGCATTTTGGTTTAAAAATCATGGGGTTATATTTTTTGTGATGACATTTATTATTAATTTGACCCTTACCGTTATTGTTTTTAAAATATTGTACGTTGAAATTATAACATAGTAAAATATAAGAATTAAACTGAAAATGAGTATTATGTACAGGGACAAAAAAAATATTATGTTATACGTGATAATTGGTCCCTGTATTTATAAGATTAAAAGTGATTATATTTATAAGAACTAAATTAAAAACATTCTTAATATAGGAAATAAATCAAAAATAAATATTATATTATGAAGACTTACAAACATAGTTTAAGCAATTCGAATCTAAAAGTTAAAACTACCTTCATATCAAATGGCTTGTTTTGTCCAACTGGTCATATAAATATTCCATCTAGTCTTAAAAAAATAGAAGAGAAAAGATTGAATAGAGATTTTTGATAAAAAGAAAAAAAAGACAAGGAGACGGTAGTTGATAACCAATGTATTTAATAGTTTTATGCAAATAGATTGATATGAAAGTCAAACTAGGATTCGGTCCATAAATGTCTCGGCCCGTTACCTGTAAGCTGTTTTTTAAAACCCATTAATGGTTTTACACCTCTTATGTCACGCGAGATTTCCGGAATTTGCAGCAGATACATACACAATGGGCCCTCACTTTTTAAAATAAAAATAAAAATTGAGAACATAACTTTTCCTTGAGAATTACAAATCGCTTAGTTAAGGGTAATAGTTTTTTTTATGTAATAAGAGATAATAATTATTTTCTATTCATTCATTTGTATAAGTAGGATCCACTTTTAAAGAAAAAAAATAAAATAAAGTGAGATCCATCTTAAATTTATATGTGTAAAAGATAAATTTTTTCTTATGGAACATAAAAATAATAAATCCCTTAAACTAATGCCGAGCGCCCCAGCCCCACATTAGTTATACTACACCCCAAAAAAACTCATTAATTGATGTACAAACACGGCCCTACAGAAATGACTCGGTACTCTCACTAACCAAACTTAATAACATTATTCAATACTCTTGGCCGCTTTTGAATCCAAAATTTTAGATTTGGTGTATTTCGAACTATATGTTAGTGTCACTATTTTAATTTGTTGAACTTGGTGCAACATCTCATATAATATTTTCAAACTTATATTTTTATATAACAATTTTTTAATAAATTATATAATTTCTTGAGTATAAACAAAGACGAAAGTTATATTTACAAATTTTTTGTTTACAAACTCTCATAAGTTATATTATGTTTTACCGTTAAGACATTCTTGAGTGAAGTCTTACCGACAAGACATAGTGTAATTTGTAAAAATAAAAGTTTGTCAATATAACTCTCTTCGTAAACAAAATCTCACAATAGTTTTTTTATTATACATAACAGATAGTCTCACAACAATTAAGTGATGGAAAAACAATTAGAAGAAAAGTTTTTAAAAAGAGTTGTATTTTATGGGGTTGAAATGCATTTTACCCTAAATTAAAGTAGGAAACAAACCTGATTAACCAAAAAAAAAAAAGAAGAAGTAGGAAACAAACCATAGGTAATAAAATAATAATTTAGCTTGTAGAATGTGGTCACTAATAAGAAAGAAAATAGGCGAATTCAAATTGTAATTAGGACTGATAAATATGCTTACTTGGTAAGAAGAGAACGCATAGGATAGAAAGAATGTAATGACTATCATGATTTGAATATTATGTATATTTTTTTCATTGCAAATTGAGATAAAAGAATGAGCTAAAATTCCAAATTAAGTTTTCAAACAAAACATCTTCTGGCCTTTTTTTTTTTTTTTGTGAACAACATCTTCTGGCCTTTTCTTCTTTGTTATTTCTCTTATTTATAATTTCTCCCTTTCTATTTTTTAATTCTGTTATTGTAGATCTTTTTATAAACCTGTCAACTTAATAGGGATTTGGATCCTTTGATAATACTTCTTAACATGTATGAAAGAGAAACACACAAAAACAATTATAGTAGGATCGACTTATAAACCTACACTCAAAATAAAATATCTTGGCTTTTATAATTTCCCGTTTACTTAACTTATATCGTAAGCAATTAGAATTGACTATTAGTTGTTAATCTATCGTTGTTACCCCGTTATTTCTATTTGCTAACTGAACAAGGTATTGGTGTTAAGCTGGTTGAGACTTCGACTTCAACTTGCATACCTAAAAAATGGACCTAGTAAACCAAGAGGCATTGACATAAAGCACAAGAATTCCCTGTGATAGAGACCTTACCTTTTCAGACTTCATGACAAGCCTATAGGTTCCATGATCATGAATAGGTCTTGCTTCATCTGCTGCAGTTTCTGTTTCAAAGCATTCATATTTATGCCCTGATCTCCAATGTCGAATTTGGCATTCCATTGAACTAACAAAAACAAGCAAATCCAAAATTTCACCACTAATATAAATTCATCAAAAACAATATAACATACTTTTTTAGTTTTTTCTGAAAATAAATTCTTTCATGTTAAAATTTTACATGAATTTGTCATGTGAAAATTTTATGTCTATTTCTTTTTTAATAGATATTAAATAACTAAGATCTTATTAAAATTTGTAAAAAATTATAAAAAGATATATCTTATCAAAATTTATGAATAATTATAAAAATAAAGAGATAAACCTAAAATTTTCATATAATAAAGTGAGGTGATAATAATAATAAAATACAACTATTTCATTATACGTACCAATATCTAGCAACCTTGCATCGTGAGCACCTTGTGGAGCTTGGATTCCCACAGAAGGCACAAGCAACACGTCCACTGGCAGCGCTGCCACACGTGGCGGTCCGGTGAGGGAGCTGGTGACTCCCATCAAAGTAATGGTCTAACTCACCACTGGGGTGCTCCTCCTCCTCCTGGTCAACATCATTGGCATTGTGATTAGGTTCTCTGTTTTCTACCAAGTGATGCAAGTGCAACCCAAGGCCAATCACAATTGCCAATAATGTAAAAAGCACGATCCAAGCCAGAGTGTTGCTATGATCAGAAATGGGTGCTCTCTTTTCTACCAAACCGAGCAACTGAAGAAGCCAATTTAGGTCCAAAACAAGCATCTAGGCAATCCAAGGCTTGGTGATTTATCACAAACTCTATTGCACCGTAATTTATGATCCACTATATGTTAAGAACGTTTGAGTATTACTTGGTAAATAAGGGTTGGAGCCGTGGAAGAAAGTGTAGACCTTAATGTTTATTTATTCTTCCATTAATTTCGGTGTTGTTTCACTGAATAAGATAAAATAATAATATTACGTGGAAGAAAAAGAATAGGGAACAAGTCAACTGAGATGATAAACTCCAAATTAATAAATAGTTGTGTGTGAACCTTTTGCCAAAAGGTTGAACTATTTGAGGTTGAAATTGAGGTGTGTGGGACCACTTACCAAAATTCAAAACCAGTTTTGTTTATTGCTTTGGAAGTTCAAGTATTTTACAAGGAAAGCTCAAGTTCTTGATCCTTGACCGTGCAGAACTGTACATTCGTAGCAGTTGTCTTCATGTACAATTTCCTGGTAGTCTTCTTTTTATGATAGATTATGCTATTTAAAAATTCGGAAAAATGTTTATCTTTTAAATGATACAACTTATATCCTTTTACTTTTCACAAAGAAGTGGGATCCACACCTTTATTTTTTTGTCATTTCTCTCTCTCCTTTATCTATCTCTTTCTCTCTCTTAAAATGATACAATTTTACATCCTTTGGAATGACACGTACTTTATTCTTCAAAATTTGAAAGAACTATGGCGTAAGTTCGTTGATATCAACTGCTGCCGCTTGTGGGTCCTTCCATTTGAAACGATGTACCTTGTGGGCTCTCTCTTCTTTTTTTTTTTGGTAAGCACCTTGTGGGCTCTTTAATACCATATCATGAACTAATTCCACAAGTTATTATTTTATTTTTATTTTATTTTGGGTACACAATTCTACAAGTTATTAGACCAAGAGATATGTGTTGTTTTTAAATTATGCTTCCAACATACTCCAATAAAACGTGTAAATTATTATTTCAGATTAACTTGAGCTTCTAAACTAATTCGTTTATTAGGAGATAGTTTCCAATGAAATGATTTATATAAGAACAAAGTGGTTTTAACGTAATAAATATTATTTAGATAATAATAATTAAAACTAATTTTAATTATATGATTACTAAAAAAATGTCTAATTGACATATTATATTGCTTATTGCTCTTTTATTTCATATAAAACGTAAGAGCGTGAATATAATTATAACAATATTTTCTTTTAATTATTGCAATTGACCCCACACTCAACGTGAAAGCAAGACATTCTTGCTTTGGACAAAAAGCTACTTTTGTAGGAAAACTAAATTTGAGTATTATTCAACGGTTAAATAAATATGTCTAAAAATAATAATAAAAAAAAGATGTATGCAACAAAAGCGAAATCATGTTTAATGTGCCCTAATGAATTTGAATTTTCACACAATTTATAAAACTTTGTCTTTATTTCTCTACATAATTATCAAATAAGTAGGATCTTAATGTACATGAAGAAAAAAAAAATTTGCTCATAATAAAGTCACATAAAATACGACAACATCTATGATTGAGATTCTAAGGGTGTGCATGACAATCTTCCCAGAATCATTTTTTTTTAATTTCTGTTCCTGGGAAGAGAAGTTGATAGAAATCTCATTTGGTAAAACTAGTTTATTTTTTAGTTCCCGGGATGAACCGGTTCATTTTTTGTGTTGGGGAACAGAAAAAGGAGTAAATTTTTGTTTTTTGTTCCCGAGGACAAATTAGGAAACACTTATTTTTCTCAATGACTCTCCACCACTATGATCATCATCACCACCACCATCATCCCGACACGACCACCGCCACCATAGTCGTCGCCGCCGTTGTACCACCAATGTCGTCGTCACAACCACCACCACCACCATGATGATGCCACCGCCACCAGTGGCGGACTCAGGAAAAAAAAATTTATGTCTGCACATTTAGTATAAGAATAAACCCGCTCATAATCTAATATAAGAATAAATATCATTTTTGGTACCTAACAAAAAATTCGGTCCTCACATTAGTCCATTATAAAAAAAATAGTCACCTGGTCCCTATGAAATTCAAAGTGAACCCATTTTGGTTTTTTTGAGGGACTAATGTAGGCCTTTTTTGAATTTTTGAGAGACCACAATTTTAACTAAATTGATCCACTTTAAATTTTTTAGGGACCTCGAGTCTAATTTTTTTTGTAAGGGACTAAAATGGGGATCATGTTTTTTGCTAGGGACTTAAAAGAGTTTTTACTCCTAATATATATATATCGAATCAAGAGACTAATAAGAATCTGCAACAAAAAAAAGAAAAAAGAAAAAAAAGAAAAAAACTGAAATTCAGAAGTTTATGACCGCACTGGGGGCATTTGCCTGCAAGTGGGCCCGCCACTGACCGCCACCATCACCACCACTACCATCACCGTCACCAACCACCATCACCATCGTTGTAGCCACTGCTGTCACCACCACCACCATGCCGCCACCACCACCATTTCCACCACATCACCACTACAATCGCCGCAGCCACTGCTGTAAGAACCCGCACCGTTAATTAAGGAAATTAATTGAATAAATATGAGAATTAGGAAATAATTCCATAATTGACCTTAATAATTATAGTAAGTGATTAGGAATGTTGAAAGTCACTTTTCTGATGAAAAGTGCAGATACCAGTTCTGCCTCACGGTATAAGTGCGTACCGATGAAGTATCCCGAAAAATTATAATAAGTACATGAATATTCCTAGAATAATATATACATGGCTAGTAAAACAAGTTTCTGGTCAAAATAATAAGAACTGGTGCCATAACTGATACTGGCTATATAAAAGCGCGTAGGAAAGGTGCTGCAAAAAATAAAATAAAAATATGAAAAATCTTAGAAAAATGAGTAGGTTCAGAATCCTAAGTTTGGGATTAAAATACTAAGCATAGCTATTAGTGCTAATACTATGCGCTTAAGTTTAAACCAACTATAAATATGACTTTTGGCCCAAAACCCTAGGCATTTTCATAACTCCTACGTGACTTGGAGGCTGATCAGCCCTCTCCTACTGTTCCATTGAGGCCATCTCCTTCAAGAAACCTTCACCTAAACACTTTGTGTGTGAGAGAGTTGGCATTTGTGGTGAGTTGGTGCTCTTGTTTCTGAGTATGGTCACTGTTTTGGGGAGGGTTTAGGGGCTGAGTGCATGAGCCTTGTGGAGGGAGCCATTATCATGGAATTTTGAGCTCCAAGTAGTGAGCTTTTTGGTGAAAGGCATCATCTTGAGGTGTCAAATTCGAGGTTGTTGAAAGTCAGAGTCCTTGTGCATTGGTGGAGGCTCCAAGGAGGAGTCTTTTATGAGTTTGGAGCATTTGAGGTGAGCCATGATCACCTCTTTGTCATTTCGATGATTTAAGCTTGTTTAATCGGTTAAAAAGTGTAACTTGAATCATTTGACTAAAGGAATTTATTTCTGGGTTCATAACATGTAAATGAATATCTGTTTAGGGAGTCATTGGACTCCTAATCACATTTGGACCCTTAAAAATGGATTTATGCATATCACAGTTCGTATTTCTGCATTCTGATGGAGAAGTATTTGAATACTTTTCGTGTAGTATTCGAATACTTGTCCACTGGTAGTCAGATACTCCTTGCCGAAGTATTGGGATACTTTTTTGGGAAGAAAAGTATTCGGATACCTTGAAGAAGTAGTCGAATACTGAGTAGTATTCGAATACTTGGGTATATTGTATTCGGATACCTTGAAGAAGTATTCGAATACTGAGTAGTATTCGAATACTTGGGTATGTTGTATTCGGATACCTTGTGGTATTCAAATGCTTGAGTGAAAGTAATCGAATACTTTCTGGAGACTTGGAGTATTCGAATACTCATCGAGGAGTATTCGAATACCTCCTGCAGAAAACTGTGTAATATCACATAAAATGAGATGGATAGCCCTAATCACTTAACGTAACCTTGAGCAATGGTTACTGATGATGACTTATTGTATTAATAGATTGTGATTGAGTTGTTTGTGGGCTTTGAGCTAGTGTGGACTCTTGGCTTGGATAGTTAGCTTGCAAGGTAAGCTTTCGTGTCCTCGGTTTAGCCATTGTCGGTTCTACCATATCCTATGGGGGATAGTTTATATGCATTATGTTATTTTCATGTATTGCTTTATGAAATGCTATTGAGCTATTATATGCGAGTGCCTTTATGATATGCATGTGGTGTTCACCTAGATGGGATGTGATCCTGTGGGCAGGTACGGCATGGGCGCGTACTGTGGGGGTAATAGACGTATTCCTGCACCTCTCTGGCCAGTAGAATAGTTATAACACACATGGCATGAGTATCTGTTGCACTGCATTGGTTTTGGAACTTCTATTGTTGAACTGCTTTTAGAACTTATATTGCACATGTAAGTGAGCTTGGGGTGGAAGATCCTTGAGGACCCCTTGTCTTACTGAGATTTCTTTTTAGAGATCTCACCCCACGTTTGGTGCACCATTTCAGGTTTAGGTAATGCGGGGGTTGAGACCTCTATTGGCAGGAGGCCGGAGCTTGGCTGATTGCATGCTATTATGATGATTTTGCTAGATGCTGACATTGCTTACTTTAGTACCCTGTTATTTGATATGAGACTGTTGTTGGGCTTGTTGCCTTATTTGGTGAGCATGGGGTTTGCCCATGCCACATTGACTATGTCTGATGTTTTAGTTCCGAGTTGTATAAACCATCAGGATATTCTCCAGACTACGTGTTGTAGATCCGTGACTTAGATACTCACTTATTTTATATATGAGGTATTTCAATTAGTTGTTTATTTGCAATTACATACAGTATATCTTTTGAAATGAATTGAGTATTCAACTTGGTAAATGATAATGACGTCATAATTGAATGAAAGAAAAAGTTATTCCGCATTTTAATTAAGCGTGGCGTAATACGATGACATGTTAACAAACCGGGTATGCACGGGGTCTTACAACTGCCATCACCACCACCACCACGCCATCACCACTATCATCACCACATCATCGCCACTGCCACCACGTCACCGCCGCCGCAGCCACTTCCGTCTCCACCACCACCATGCCATCACCAACACCACCACTACCACGCCACCACCACCATCATCGCAATCACTGCCATCACCGCCGCCACCGCCATCATTACCACCACCATCGCTGCAGCCACTGCCATCACTACCACCATCATCGTGATAACACATATTTTTTTACACTTATTTATTACTCTTAGTTGGTATTTTTATGATTTATTTGAATTAAATAAAGGTCTTTTGGGTCAAATCACAATTCTAGATTTTAATTGGGTTTAATTGATTTTCGTCATAATTTTCCAAATTTACACTACTTTCGTATTTTGACCATATCTCACTCTACAGATGTCCGATTGACTCCTTTCTTGTTGCATTTTGCAGCTAACAGATAGGGATACAATCCCTATTGCAGCTACTGAAGCCCAATTCGGACACGAAGATGGTCGGAACCTGAGCTCAAGATGACGTGTTTTTGCTGGAATTTTATTTTGACATTTTGACTTGTAATTCACATTAGGACCCAATGTGTTTAGGGTCCAAGGCCATGTTTTATTGTTTTATTTTATTTTATTCAGCTTTTATTTTATGTATGGGACGAAGCGGTGAAACCCTAACCGTTCTGAATGACGGCTATTTAAGGGAGACTTTAGGAAACCATTTAACAATCAGATTTTTGGGAGTTTGACGACAGACACATTTTTCTCTGAAATTTCAATTCAATCTTCTTCTTCATCTTCTGTTCTTATTCTTTTTCATTTTTAATAATGTTTACCTTAGTCATGCGAGGCTAAGAACCCTTTAATCAACCTAAGGGTAACGGATTCCATGGATTAGTCTTGAGGATTTGCGCTCTATTTTAAATCAGTTTCATTTTCCTTCCAAACTCAGATTGATATCGTGCGATTGTGGATATTCAATTTGAGGTTCGTGATTGCGATTTTAATCATCAGATTTGATGATTAGATTGATTGACCCTATGACCTTAACATCGCCACCATTATCACCACTACACCGCCACCATGCCATCACCACGTTACCTATAACACGTCACATATTTGAAATCCAATATTAAAGGTTTAATTATTGGTTAGAGGGTTTATTTAGTAAAAATCCTGAAATCTGGGTGAAAATACGTACGAAGGGTAAAATGGTAAATTGAAAAATACGTAACCTAACATGTGAGATGATAAAATTATATTTAATTTGATGAAATTAATGATGGAAGTGAATTCATGATAAAATTGGAGTGGATAGACACTTTTTTGGAAAAAAAAATTGATGAATAATGGTCGTTCCCGGAGTGGGAACGACATTCAGTAGGTTGTTCCCATGGTGGGAAAGGTATTCAGTATGTTGTTCCCAAAGAGGGAACGACATTCCCATGGTGGTAATAATATTCAATAAGTTGTCCTCGAAGGGGGGAACGAAGTTCTCATGGAGGGAACGACGTTCCTAGGTTGGGAATGTCATATAGTTATTTTTGGGAGAAAAACGTAGTTTGGAAAAAGTTATCGGAAATCCAAAAATAATGTTGAGGGTAATTATTAAATCACTTTGGTGAATGTTAAAATGATGATTTGATGATTAGAACATGAATTAATTGGATGATTTGAGAGTTAATTGAAGATTAGTGATGTGTTTGAGTGATTTTAAATGAGGTGGCACTTGTGGGGCCTACCTCACTTAAGTGGGATATTAGGGCACATGACTAATAGTGAGAGTGTATCATCTTCCTCATTTTCTCCTTCAAAACCCGCAGCCCCCTTCCACCATTGAAGAAAGGAGTTAAAATTTGAGAAATTCATAACTCAAGCTACACTCAACGAAATCGAACGATTCCAAAGCCAAACTTGTGTAAAATTTCGAGAGGAACACACTGCTACCCTTATTTTCAAGTGGGGAGCACTTGTAAAGAGATCCTCCCCTAATAAAGTGACAGTTTTGAAGCTTTGGTGGGCCATTGGAGGTGGCTTGGCTTGCTTTGGTGCTTGAAATCACATCCTAGGAGCCCTTAGAGATCATTTGTGGTAAGTACTCCAACTGTTGACTTGATTTGATGATGGATTTAAAATGGGTATAAATCATGAATATGTGTGAGTTGATTGAAGTAGTTGGAGGCATGTAATGGTAGTGTCCCTTTGGAATTTAATGCTCACAATGGTGAATGATGATGATTCAACCAATAAAAATTATTATGATAAAGTCTGGTAACTTAGACAAATTTTGATGGATGAACTAGGAGTTCTTGTAAAACAAGGTGTTAAGGAACGATGTAAATGAGTGGAAGACCTTGTCCCCCTTGATATGTATTTTCGGCCTAGATGGAACGACTAGGGGAACGTGATGCTAAGTGATAATGTAAGGTTAAATGAGAATTGTATTGGTGTTGAGAAAGGTTGTGTAACCATGGAGTTGATGGGATGTGATTGAAACACATTGGGTAACATTTTGGGCCTTGTGGCCGAACCTATAGTGTGATGGAGGGATTGCAATATGTGAATTGTTGTGCTTGTTGGACAAGTTAATTGATGATCATGTGTGTGCGATCATTGTAGGTGGCCTCCCTCGGACATGATTGTAGAGGACTAACTCTTGAAGCTACCTAGTTTGGGAGCTTCTAACAGATAATCCCTTGGTACTGGGGTTTAGTCCCCGTGTGTGCTCCAACATGCTCGTTGAGGGTAGTGGTTGGAGGTGTATGTTGGTAATGTAGTATAACATGATAATGCATATTTGTATGTATAATGGTACATAGGATGTACCGTGTCTCTGGCCAGTAGACAGTTTGCCTTCAGGCGTTACGAACTTCCACTGGATACGTCTCCATGAGGGAGTTCTAGTTGACCTGGGGTCGTGGTGTGTCATCCGTAGAGGAGCACACTAGAAAGTCTCAGGTGGATATGGATGGAGAGCGCCTTGGTTGATGTTCTGGGAACACTTCCTTGGATGAGAACCCGTAGGCTATATGCCGAGGCCAATAGGCTGGATGTTGTGTGGCTCTGGCATTGACCATTCCAGCTTCATCGTATTTTATTCCCTATGCTTCCCTACTTCACTAAATCCCTTGCTTTATCCCATTTTGAATGTTGCATTACATTATTGATATGCATCGAAGTGAGCTATTGGGCGGAGTAATCTCCAGAACCTTTGGGTTACTGAGATATATTCGTATATCTCACCCTGTTTTGGGGACTTTATTTCAGGTAGTGGCAGTGGTACGGGAGCGGCGGGCAAGAGGCCCGTAGGATGAGCATGGTAGCTGGAGTTTATTTTGCATTTTGTGGCCATTGGGCCTAGGCTAGACTTAGGACATGAACAATGTATGTGAGCTAGGATTATTCATTTTGTCCTCTTTGTTAATGTCACATTTTGTCTAAGTTTGGTCATCATTCACATGATTTATTTGGAGATTATTTATGTTGTATATTGGTTATAGTTTATTTGAGGTTATTGTAATATTTGTAAAGAAGCATTGTAAATTGTATTATTAAGACCTTGTGTAATATTGAAGCATGCTATATGATGAAAGGTAGGGGTGTAAATGGGCTGGGCTGGCCCGGCCCCGCCTACAGCCCGGCCTACATTAAGCCTGACTTGGCCCGACCTTTTAGAAAAATAGAGTAGGCTTAGGCTTATAAGAAAGCCTTTTTAACAAATAGGCCGTAGACCAATTTTGCCAAGCCTGGCCCAAAGCCTTGTAGGCTGGCCTATTTAATTTATTAAAAATAAAATAATAAAATAATATTTATTTATGTGGCATGGCACAGCCCGGCTCAGCCCAGCCCATTTACACCCCTAATGATATACATTCTAGAGCTAGGGTATTATGTTGACTCTTTCTTGTTTGTCATTTTTTTTCTTATGAGAAGTACTAGTGCATGCATAAATGGAACTTTCTTTGCTGTATACAATTATCTTTTTTGCTTATTATCTACAGTGGTAGGCCTACAAGGCCTATAGGCCATGTCGGGCTTTTATTTTTATAAATGGGTCGGGCTTGGCCTACAAATAAAGCCTTTAATAGGCCAGATAGGCTGAATTTTTTTTACGTAGGCTTGGGAAAAGAAGGCCAAAACCCGGCCTAGCCTAGCCCATTTACACCTCTAATGAAAGGGCAATAGGCCTATTCTAGGATTTGATTTAGGTTTTATGTCAAAGGAATGCATGCAAATGAATTATTGTGATTGAAATGGTTTAAGATTTGATAATGCAATTATTGAACTGTAAAGTAAACTAATTGATATAAATTGTGAATGGTTGTAAGAGCATCAAGGCAATTCTAGTCCTTGAGTGCCACCCATGTTTATTAGGTACCATTTGAGGTTAGATAACACACTTTTAAAAGTGTGATATGTTGGAAAAACAAAGGAGACTCTCGCGAAATCTCTATAAATTGGCAGGTTTTGAGTGAACTTTGGGAGAACATATCTCCCTCCATAGAGGTCCAATAGAGATGTTCCATACATCATTTTAAATCTTGAGATGTCAGCTATGTTGTATAAAAATTTGGTATCATTTGGAGTTGTAGAACTTTCCCAGTTTTCAAATGAATGCGGACTACTCTGTTCCGCACTGTAGAACGTAGCTTCTGTAAGCGGTTTTTAAAAATTAATATCTCCCTTATTTCTTACTCAAATTAGGCTTATGATATGTCAAATTAAATCCCCAGGAATCTAGTTTCTTGTATCCAAAACTCGAAATTTTATGTGAAGTGGACCACTCCCAGTTTGGATTAGAACTAACGCTGCTAAACCTTAAGATGTTAAAATGGAAGTGATGTTCCGATAGCAGGAACAGGAATGACAGTTGTTTAGGGGACAATAATGCCTTATGTTCAGAGGGTGGAAACGATCCAGAAGGGGAACAACTCTTGAGAACGACCCTAGGGAACGAATTATATGTATTGGGAACGTCCCGTGTATGGGGGAACATCATCCGTTCCCAGCTCATATATGATTTAGTAAAATGGACATAACTTGAGCTATAGGGCTCCAAATCGAGTGAGATTTGGACCTATATGAAGCTAACACATAGGGCTATAACCTGGTAAAGTTTCAGGACCATTGAGCGTATAGATCATTCCCAGTTTAATTTATAAGTTGCTGCCCTATTTTGTTCAGAGTCTGTTTACAGTTTTGAAGGATCAACTTATGGTGAGCGTATCCGGAGTTATAGAACTCCAAATGAGGCGTGTGCTACCTTGTTCGAAAGGTAATTGAATATATTTTAACATAATAAAAGATGGGAAACTAATAATGTGTAGATCACACCTAATAGTGAAAGGACAGAAGCATGTTCAGTGTTAGGAAAAGTGGAAAAGCAAGATTAATGCTAAGTTGGTTTATGGGAACCTCTTAGCATCTTAAAATAAATATTGTATGATAGTTAAGCATGTGTAACATTAATTCCGCGTATAGATTTCAGTTATGATCACAGTTTATATGATTACGTTTTATATTATTTTCAAATGCTTACGTAATGAAAAGGAAAAAGTTTACTCATATTTTTAAATAAACAGTTGTCATTGTAACTGTGCTTAATATTATAATCAATGTTAACAATACCGGTACGTAATGGGCTGTTACATTACCAACCACCACTATTGTTGCAGCCACTGCCGTCACCATCACCACCACCGCCACCAACCACCACCATCATCGCCACCATTGCCACAGCCACTGCCATCAATACCACCATTGTCGCCGCCACCTCCGCCGCCAGCATATAGAAAGAAAAGTGATGATCCGAAAAAAAATTATGCTTAATAGAAATTATTTTTTATTTTATTATTTGTTGTGTTATTAAACACAATTCTCATTCTCAGAATAAAAATAGAACATGTTATCAAACATGTTTTTTTTCTCAAAAACTGCTCAAAGGCACTGAAATAGAAAAAAAAAATTGTTTCTTTTCAGAAACAGTGCTAGGGAACAGAATGGCTGTCATGTGCACCCTAAATGTAAAAGAATCCATTCTCTTTTGTGTCCCAGACATGCACCTCTATTAACCATTTAACCAACTACATCCACATTGATAGGTTTAAAACATTTTTTCTATTGGGTAGGTCACATTCACAATTAACATCAATTACCCTTGTCTCACACCATTCATTTAAGTAAATATTATATTTATTTTAATTATTAATAAGGTCATTTATATTAACTTTTTTTTGGTAAACAAATCATTTATATTAACTTATTTTCAATTTTTTTTTTGGTAAATATTTTCAATATTTTAAAACTCATTCTCAATATTTTATTAGTTTTTTTCATACATTATTTTGTTAGTTTATATGATATAATAAATTTTTAAATAATTTTATTTAAATTAAAATTGAAAATTTAATATTTTAATGTATAACATACATAGTTTTATTCCTTTAGATGCAAGTTAAGATCAAGTTAAGTAAAAACTCATCCCTACCCACTTTTAGGTGGCAATTCGGGTTGGCAAGTCATGTTCACATCGTGTCGAGGTCTAATACAAACATTTATACACTATGTTGCACTGACACCGACACCGACACGAGACATGAGACATGACAGGACACGACACATCGACACATTAATTCTAAAATTGCCATATCTTGACATGTTAGGACACGTTTTGATATTAAATAATATTTTTAATATATAAAATAATTTATGTTTAGTACATATAATAGTCCACAATAAGTTATGTAACCAATCAAATATTCAAATTGCATAACATAAATATAAAGCAAAAGTAATTTTTCATAACTTGTTAATTTTTTTTGTCAAATTCCAAAATAGAAAAAAAATGACTTATAAATTAATTTTTCATTTTTAGTCAATAAAATAAAATTTAGACCTAAAAGAAAAATGTGTAGGATGCGTGTCGGAGCATTGACTGCGTGTTGGAAAAAGTTGACCGTGTGTCGGAGCGTTTACCGTGTGTCCTAAATTGTTGACCGCATGTCGGACGAGTATCGGAACGTGTCGGTGTTCGACACGTGTCTGAGACTCAATTTTTTTTTTCAAAATGTGTGTCGGTGCTTTCTTGCTTATACATGTAACTCGAACATGACATGAATAACCATTTCAAGATCCTCGTCAATAACCTGACTTTTTTACTATATGGGTTGACAAAGTACGATATCAATAACTCGCTAATTTTACTTTTACAATGAAAATGACATAAATAATATCAAATTAATAAATAAAAATGGGGCTAAATATGTAATTGTAAAATAATTTTATTAAAACGGTTCAATTGTAAGTCAACAAAAATTCAACATGTTCAAGTAGTGCTGGTATATCATGTTTAAAATTGTGGCCCTTACCCACCGTAGTACTAAATCTAAACCTTATTTAAGGAATAAATTAATCAATTTAATTTCGATGAATAGTTACATTAGTCGCATATAATGCCATCAGGGAAGGCTTGTTCCATCAACTCCTTAAGTATATTTAGCCATTCTCACATGGATGTCAACCTTTGAGCCCTATAGGAAGCTTTCCCTAAAGCAAACCCTCACCAAGAAACTCTCATTTTAATGCCCCATTTTGCAATCAGATTGTGAACATACATATGGTACAAAAGAGCATCTTAAAATAATGATTTAAGCGAAAGACTTAACATATAAGTATCACCTTTACCTTATGTAATAGGTAAATAAATTTTTTCTTTTCTTTGTCTTTATGTATTGCCCTGCAAAACTGAACTTCCATAATTACTTTAATCCATAAAATCTCATAACTATATAGAATTCTTTGTCCTTTGTTCGGTGACAATAATGAACAGTCAAAGACTATCCGAATAAAATAACCAGTACCATTTCGGATAGAGTCTCACGAATAGCATAACAGTTGTAAACTGAACTAATCAGGGATGAAATCACACATCTTGCTTAACCCTGAAACTCAGAAAAGTCTAGACATATATCACAATCTATGTCAACAGATCTAGAATCCATCCATGGATTCATACAGGATTTGGCTTTGTGCCACTTATGTCATACTTAACTTTAACAGACCAACATACTTATACCGAACATAACTAGAACATATAACTGAATACATCATATACATAAACAAACATCTTTAAACATATACAGACATCACACTATACATATGTATGATTATACGTCATGCTACAAAATATTTGTACAATCATCAAAAATATCGTAACAAAAGTCCATGGCAGCTGAGGCATCTAGTCATGTGCAAGCCCCTTACTATAACACCTCGTAAATCTAAATGTGAATTTATATGCTTTAATGTGGGTTAAAAGGGTAGGATTAGCGAAAATCCGGAAATTGGGGTCAAAATATGTACCAAGGGAAAAATGATAATTTACCAAACACGTAACCCGAGGCATGAAAAATTGAGTAGGAGATCTCAAACGATAAAAATAATGCCGGAAATGGATTTAGGACGAAAAATCGAGTGGATAGGCAAGTTTCGAAAACTTTGATGAATAGTGATTTTCCCGGTGTAAAAATACTGCGGTATAATTGTACCGATAAGCATGAAAATTTTATCAGTATTTTTAGGCAACAAAAATATGCCATGAACCAGAAAAATACTTAGATTATGGAATTGTGGTAGAAATTAGCCAAATAACTCAACAAAATTCCATTTTCTTATAACTTGGTCATTTCTCCACCAAATCTAGCAAAGTTTGTGTTGAAACTTGATGGAAATGGCCTTCTAAACACATTGGCACTAGTGGCAAGCCTTGAATCAAGCTCTATTTTGAGAAATCTCCCCTCCAAGGCCGCAGCCAAGCTTGTAGATTTGTGTTCGTGGAGCTTCTAGGTGCTCCAATGGTGGAGTATGTTTAAGAGGAGCCTTGTGCCTTGCATTTGGGTGAGTTTTCTTGTATTTAAACGGTTGAGTCATATGATTTGAATTATGAACCCTAAAGAAGGCTTAGTTGATTAATGTGTTTAGAGAGCTCAATTGAGAAAAGTTTGTACATGAATGTGTCGTAGAATAATGTGTATTAGCTATAAATGCAATAAAAATTATTGAGGAAAAATATGGATTTTATAACTTAGAAAATTTGAGGGTCATCAAATGGTGAAGTTAAATTGTGTGAGGATTATTTGGTGAGTTATTGTATGATGTTGTAATATGATTATATGATGAGTATGAGTGTTGAATTGGATTGAATACCCCAAGATTGATGGGCATGAGCAATTCGACCTATTGAGGTCATGGTTGGTTTGGTGATATAAAAATGGTATAATTGGTGTTGTATGATGGTAAGTGGTTTTTAAATGGATGATAGGTTGGTATGATGTTGTGGAATTGGAATAATGTTGGATGTATTGAGTATATGGTAAATTGGCCTATGTTGATGTATAAGGAACAATAAGTGTAAATAACCCTTTGGCCTAGGTGAATAAGTTTGGGTATGAGTATTTTGAAAGTGAATTGTTGTCTTGGAATTGATAGATGATCATGATTGTTGATCATACAGGTTGCCTCTCACAGATGCTATAGAAGCGGATTAAGCTTGGAGCTTACGTTGTGGTGCATTGGCTTCGGAGTTGAGGTAAACCTTTGGAACTTGGGTTTAGTCCCTTGTGTTCCCCACCACACCTAGTGGAAGGTTGTGGTTGGACTTTGTGTCTTTGAACATTGTGTGAATATGTATGTTCATGCATTATTGCTTGATTGTGTGACATGCTTGGAGCATGTTGTGTGTGAATTGTTTGATCTCTGGCCAGTAGATGTGTGTTGGTTTGGACTTCCGTTGGAGATATCCTTTGGGGATTACGGTCGGGTTGTTACCGTGGGGCCGACTCTGGGAGCGGTACCAGGATGATCCAAACGTGGGACTTCCGCTAGATAGGGCTCATGAGGAGTTCCAGTTGGGTTTTGCCATGGGGTCGGCTCAACCATGGGAGAGGCACTAGGAAGATTCCGGGAGTTATATGATGGGGTCCTTGAACGTAATCCTGATGTGGATGTTCTTGGATTTGTGCCCAGTTGTTGTGATATGGTATGTCATGCATTTCATACTATGTTATTGTTGCACATTGAGTGAGCCATGGGTGGATGATCCTCTAGTACCCTTGGTTTACTGAGATATATTTGTATATCTCACCCTGCGTTTGGGGACATCATTTTAGGTTAGGTTGAGCCCGGAGGAGTGGAGCATGAGGTGCATATGGAGGGCATAACATGTTTAAGGTCATGAACTTGTTGCATGTTGATATTGCCATGCTTTTATATGTTCATGACTATATGTAAGTCTTTCAAAATTGATGTATAATTATGCCTTTGGTTTATATGTATATTCTGTGTGAGCATGAGATTTATTCATGGCCACCTATGATGTATTTGAAGCATGTATAATATGATGGAAGGGCCTTAGGCCTATTTTAGAATTGATTATATATACGATTAACAAATGCATGCAATTGAACTTGATGGTTGAAACATAATAAGTATCGTATATGTAAGATAAACTGTGATGGGTTGTAAGTGCCCCAAGGCATTGTTGGTCCTTGTGTATGCCACCCATTTTATTTTTATGCACCTTGAGGTCTTAGAATACGTTGGCAAAATCGGGAATTTTTGTAAAAACAAAGGGAACTCTCGCGAATTTTCGGGAAATTGGCATATTTTAGGCGAACTTTGGGAAAGCGTATCTCCATCCACAGTGGTCCAATAGGGCCGTGCCATACGCCATTTTGAAGATGGAGTTACCCTCTATTTCGTGTCAAAATCTGGGATTATTCGGAGTTAGGAATTGGACCGTAGGAGGCAGGGAACTCAGGCCCCTAATTGGCCTCTGCACATGTGCAGGATGTCTGGGCAAATTTCCAGGAAAGTTGCACCACTTGGCGCCGTAGCGGCGCTAACCAGCGCCGGTTGCCCCTGTGATCTCGAATAATTACAGTAGCGTGGCGCCACCTTGCACCCTAATGGTGCGGGTTCACGCCAGTTGCCTGGGCCAAGCTCCAGAGGAACGGCGTCACTTGGCGCCGCAGCGGCGACAACTGGCGCCGTTGTCAAGAAAATATCATGTTTTTTAGAAAATGCTTAACTTGAGCTACGGTACTCCAAATTGAGCGCGGTTTGAACCCACGTGAAGCTTGGGGAAAAATCTAGGTCATACTAAGAGATGAAAGGCATTTTTGAGGCACGAAATCTCTGGAGTAAATAAAATGGATAAGGTCTTTTGTGTTTAAAAAAAATGGAATGTATGAGTCTTTGACTTTGTTGGTTTATGGGAACCACTTAGCAACCTTTAAACAAAATTTTTATGGTATTAGGCTATAGTATTAATAATTCCGCATGAAGTTTTGAGTTATGATCACAGTTAATTTAAAGGTATAAACGATATTAAAAAGGAAAAAGTTTTCCCGTAAGGTCTCCCCTGCAACTGTTGGAACACCTGAAATGTAAATCCCCAAACGGGGTGAGATTTAACCATCTCAATAAACTTAGCATTTATGGAGTAGTCTCCACCCATGAGTTCCCTTCCTGCATGAGAACTCAGATACATAGAATAGTATACTGTTAGTATATGGGTGTCCTAGAGACAATCTTTTGATTAAATAAGGACATTAGATGTGGACCTTTTGTCGCAAATAAATAATAAGCACCCTTTATCCTGTTTCATATTTTGTCTCGATATTAATGTTAATATATTATGAATAAACTGGATAAACCCCTTGGAATAGAACATGTATCTCTTTAATATCTGTGATGAGATCACGATCATAAGGATTCAAGGATACCTCACGTTTATTCCTAATTTTATGTTCCTAGTCTAGAGACACCAAGAATGGGGACCAATGATCTCGGGTAAGACTAGCATGACTTATCTACTTGTATTTGGATACAAGGTAAAGACCTCATGTGCTACAGATATGGAGACGTCTTTGCTAAAGTTCTGGGTGGACATATAAGGGTATAGCTCGCACTGAACAGACCCACAAAGAGTCTCTATGAGGAAATCTCACAGATAGTATCATTAGAGTAGTCTCTTTATATTTGGGTATGTCTTTCCATAGACCAGAAGTTATTACCTAGACTGTATTCTAGAAGGCATGCTTTGATTGTATACCTCGCCTGCCTGAAACATGGAGACTCATAGGTACACTGTTGGGCTTGTCCTGAAAGAGCACAGAGCTAGGGTGATAAGCTGAAGGAATTCGTCAAATCTCTGTGAAAGACTAGGTTATCTGTAAACCGGAGAAATCGGGATGACATTTACAGGGACTCGGGAATCTATGCATAGTAAAAGAGATCATGAGATGATCTGTCTTTAGAGTCAGTAAATTGAAGATTCCCTATTTCGAATAAAGCTTACTCTAAACTGCAAGGGTTGATACGTCTCCTTACCCTAGGTTTAATGGGAAGGTAATCGAGATGAAAGGAAATACATATGGTAACCAAATATATGTAATAGGATGATTATGTTATTAACCTAACTAGCTCTAGGGCAACAAAGCATTGCTAGTGCTCAGTGTTGTCATTAGATGGGTTGTGGGCTTGTTGGGCCCAAGCCCATTTATGTTAGTGGTTATGTCACACACTAACACCTTATTGTCATAATGATCCAGCATTAAAGGTATTGGGCCTAATAATGGTTTTAGCCCAAGAAGAAGTTTGGAAGCCCACCTAAAGGGAAAAGGGCGCATGGATCATGTAATGGGCTTGTATGGTCCAAGACATTACTAATTAATTTAATTAGTTAAATTAATTATCAAATATTTAAATTTTGAATTTTGAATTTGAAATTTGAATTTTGAAATTTGAATTTTGAATTTGAAATTTGAATTTGAATTTTGAATTTAAATGTTTGAACGTTTGACTTTAAATGTTTGAATTCGAATTTGAATTGGCTATGAAAAGTTATTTCATAACAAAAGGATAAGATAGGATCTTGTTGGAACAAATCCCTTGTATCAAGAGGAGATCTTTGGAGATCACCAAGGGCTGAATGGGCCGCTGATTTTGGGGACTTGTGATGGTCATATGATCAACCAAATAAGCTCCAAACAAATTTGGTTTGTTGAGAGAATAAGTGAGTGAAACATGGAGACTCATAGGTACACTATTGGGCTTGTCCTGAAAGAGCACAAGGCTAGGGTGATAAGCTGAAGGAATTCATCAAATCTCTATGAGAGATTAGGTTATCTGTAAACCGGAGAAATCGGGATGACATTTATAGGGACTCGGGAATCTATGCATAGTAAAAGAGATCATGAGATGATCTGCCTTTAGAGTCAGTAAATTGAAGATTCCATATTTCGAATAAAGCTTAACCTAAACCGCAAGGGTTGACACGTTTCCTTACCCTAGGTTTAATGTGAAGGTAACCGAGACGAAAGGGAATACATACGACAACAAAATATACGTAATAGGATGATCATTTCATTAAACTTAACTAGCTCTGGGGCAACAAAACATTGCTATTGCTCTGTGTTGCCATTAGATGGGTTGTGGGTTTGTTGGGCCCAAGCCCATTTATGTCAGAGGCTATGTTGTGTTAGTATATGGATGTCCTAAAGACAATCTTTTGATTATATTAGGACATCTGTTGACCTTTTATATTGTCACAAATAAATAAAAGCACTATTTATCCGGTTTCATATTTTGTCTCAATATTATTGTTAATATTTTATATGAGTAATTGGATAAACCCATTGGAATAAAATAGGTATCTCTTGAGTATCTGTGATGAAATCACGATCATGAGGATTCAAGGATACTGCAAGTTTATTCCTAATTTTATATTCCTAGTCTAGAGACATTGAGAATGGGGATCAGTGATCTCGGGTAAGACTAGGACGACTTATCTACTTGTATTCGGATGCAAGGTAAAGACCTCATGAGCTACAGATATGGATATGTCTTAGCTAAAGTCGTGGGTGGATCTATGAGGGTATAGCTCGCACTGAACAGACCCACAAAGAGACTCTATGAGGAAATATCACAGATAGTATCATTAGAGTAGTCTCTTTATATTTGGGTATGTCTTTCCTTAGACCAGAAGTTATCACCTAGACTGTGTTCTAGAAGGCATGCTTTGATTGTATACCTCGTCTGCCCGGAACATGGAGACTCATAGGTATATTTTTGGGCTTGTCCTGAAAGAGCACAGGGCTAGGGTGATAAGCTGAAGGAATTCGTCAAATCTTTGTGAGAGATTAGGTTATCTGTAAACCGGAGAAATCGGGATGACATTTACAGGGACTCGGGAATCTATGCATAGTAAAAGAGATCATGAGATGATCTGCCTTTAGAGTCAGTAAATTGAAGATTCCCTATTTCGAATAAAGCTTACCCTAAACCGCAAGGGTTGATACGTTTCCTTACCCTAGGTTTAATGGGTAGGTAACCGAGACGAAAGGAAATACATACGGCAACCAAATATGTGTAATAGGATGATCAAGTCATTAATGTAACTAGCTCTGGGAAAACAAAGCACTGCTAGTGCTCTGTGTTGTCATTAAATGGGTTGTGGGCTTGTTGGGCCTGAGCCCATTTATGTCAGAGGCTATGTTGGACCTAATGGTTCACACACTAACACCTTATAGTCATGATGAACTAGCATTAAAGGTATTGGGCCTAATAATGGTTGTTAGCTCAAGAAACTGTTTGGAAGCCCACCTAAAGGGAAGAGGGCACATGGATCATGTAATGGGCTTGGATGGTCCAAGAAATTACTAATTAATTTAATTAGTTAAATTAATTATCAAACATTTGAATTTTGAATTTTGAATTTGAATTATGAATTTTGAATTTGAATTGTGAATTTTGAATTTGGAATTTGAATTTTGAAATTCGAATTTTGAATTTGAAATTTGAATTTTGAATTTTGAATTTTGAAATTGGATTTGGAAATTGGAATTTTGAATTTAAATGTTTGAACATTTGAATTTAAAATGTTTGAATTTGAATTTGAATTAGCTATGAAAAGTTGTTTCATAACAAAAGGATAAGATGAGATCTTGTTGGAACAAATCCCCTGCATCAAGAGAAGATATTTGATCTCATCCAAAAGGGATATGGTGCGCCGCTTTGGTTGGAGACGAGTGTCATCTTGTCAACTAAATGTGCTCCAATTCAGATTTGGTTGGTTAAGAGAATCAGTGAGTGAGTTGGTTCAAATTTGAATGCAACTACTCAACGTATCTGGACTCCATTTGGGACTGAGTAATGCGCACAGAAGGGATGGTCATGTGATGACCATTAGGTCAGAATCTTAATTAGATAAGGACCTATTCTTCCTGTCAGTCATGGGGTACACCTTTTAAAGGCTATGTGTTGTGTTCTAAGTCACAGCCTGAGAAGGATTGCATGAGTGGGATTCCATACGCTTCGGCTATTGGATCCATAATGTATGCCATGATATATATGAGACCAGATGTCTCATATGGTTTGAGCATTACGAGCAGATACCAGTCTGACCCTGGAGAGGGTCACTGGACAGCAGTCAAAACCATCCTTGAATACTTAAGAAGAACTAAGGATGCGTTTCTGGTCTATGGCGGGGTTAATGAGCTAACAGTGAAAGGGTTCACTGATGCCAGCTTTCAGAGTGACAAAGAGGACTGCAAGTCACAGTCAGGGTTCGTATTCACCTTAAATTCTGGGGCAGTATCTTGGAAGAGTTCCAAGCAGGAGACAACAGCAGATTCAACGACAGAAGCTGAATACATAGCTGCTTCAGAAGCGGCTAAGGAGGCCGTGTGGATCAAGAAGTTCATATCTGAACTAAGGGTGGTTCCAAGCGTGGATGAGCCCATATAGTTGCTTTGCAACAAAACAGGAGCCATTGCGCAGTCAAAGGAACCTAGGTCTCATCAAAGATCTAAACACGTGCTCCGCAGATATCACCTGATTAGAGAAATTATTGATAGGATGGATGTAAAGATGGATTATGTTCCCACAGATGATAACCTGGCCAATTCTCTGACAAAGGCTGTTTCTCAGAGAAAACATGATAGTCATTATGAGGCTTTGGGTATACAACTTAGGTCTGGTTGGCTCTAGGCCAAGTGGGAGCTTGTAAATATATGGCTGTCCCATAGACAATCTTTTGATTAAATAAGGACATTAGATGTGGACCTTTTTGTCGCAAATAAATAATAAGCACTCTTTATCCTATTTCATATTTTGTCTCGATATTATTGTTAATATATTATGAATAAACTGGATAAACCCCTTGGAATAGAACAGATATCTCTTTAGTATTTGTGATGAGATCACGATCATGAGGATTCAAGGATACCGCACGTTTATTCCTAATTTTATGTTCCTAGTCTAGAGACACTAAGAATGGGGATCAGTGATCTCGGGTAAGACTAGCCCAACTTATCGACTTGTATTTGGATACAAGGTAAATACCTCATGTGCTACAGATATGAAGATGTCTTAGCTATAGTCATGGGTGGACCTATAAGGGTATAGCTCGCACTGAACAGACCCGCAAAGAGACTCTATGAAGAAATCTCACAGATAGTATCATTAGAGTAGTCTCTTTATATTTGGGTATATCTTTCCTTAGACCAGAAGTTATTACCTAGACTGTGTTCTAGAAGGCATGCTTTGATTGTATACCTCATCTGCTTGAAACATGGAGACTCATAGGTACACTGTTGGGCTTGTCCTGAAAGAGCACAGGGCTAGGGTGATAAGCTGAAGGAATTCGTCAAATCTCTGTGAGAGATTAGGTTATCTGTACACCGGAGAAATCGGGATGACATTTACAGGGACTCGGGAATCTATGCATAGTAAAAGAGATCATGAGATGATCTTCCTTTAGAGTCAGTAAATTGAAGATTCCCTATTTCGAATAAAGCTTACCCTAAATCGCAAGGGTTGGTACGTTTCCTTACCCTAGGTTTAATGGGAAGGTAACCGAGACGAAAGGAAATACATACATCAACCAAATATGTGTAATATAGGATGATCATGTCATTAAACTTAACTAGCTCTGGGGCAACAAAGCATTGCTAGTGCTCTGTGTTGCCATTAGATGGGTTGTGGGCTTGTTGGGCCCAAGCCCATTTATGTCAGAGGCTATGTTGGGCCTAATGGATCACACACTAACACCTTAGTGTCATGATGATATAACATTAAAGGTTTTGGGCCTAATAATGGTTGTTAGCCCAAGAAGAAGTTTGGAAGCCCACCTAAAAGGGAAAGGGCGCATGAATCATGGTTAATGGGCTTGGATGGTCCAAGACATTACTAATTAATTTAATTAGTTAAATTAATTATCAAATATTTAAATTTTGAATTTGAATTTTGAATTTTAATGTTTGAACGTTTGAATTTAAATGTTTGAATTCGAATTTGAATTGGCTATAAAATGTTTTTTCATAACAAAAGGATAAGATAAGATCTTGTTGAAAAACAAATCCCTAGCATCAAGAGGAGACTTTGATCTCATCCGAGGCTAAATTTGGGGTGCCACTTTGGTTGTTGTGAGTGTCATCTTATCAACCAAATAAGCTCCAAACCAAATTTAGTTTGTTGAGAGAATCAGTGAGCTAGTTGGTTCAAATTTGAATGCGACTACTCAACGTATCTGGACAGTTTATTGGGCTGAATGGGGAGCACATATGGCTGGCCGTATGATGGCCTTTAGGTCAGAGTTTTGACTAGGATAAGACCTAGTCTCATGAGGATTCAAAGGTAGGTTGTTGGGAATTTATGTTTCTCCTTTCGGAGACACCATTTTGGTGTGGTGTGTAAGGTGCAGTAAACTGCGAGAGAATTCCATTTTCTCTCAGATAATCCAGAAACTCATGGCTCAGATATTCACCATCACGATCTGATCGCAATGACTTAACCATCTTGCCACGCTGTTTCTCTACTTCATCAGTAAAGGTAATGAAATAGGAGTATCCTCCTCTAGCCTCAATAGACATTGGGCCACATACATCAGAGTGAATGAGTTCAAATAACTCACTAGCCCTATGAATCTCAAGCCCTTTGGACTTTTGACGAATCATTTTCCCAGCTAGACAAGATTCACATTGTCCATAGGATTCCAAATCCTTGGAATCTAGGTATCCATCTCTATGCATCCTAGACAATCTTGTTTCATTTATGTGCCCTAATCTACAGTGCCAAAGATAGGATTGATTATCTATCCTAGGTCATTTCACATCTACATTGAGCACTTCAGTTCCCATTTCCAAAACATACAAGCCATTTATTAAAGAAGCAGTACCAAAAATAATATCATTCAAAATGATAGAAAATGTATCGTCCCTAATAGTGAAAGCAAAACCATCTTGTTCTAAACAAGAAATAGAAATAATGTTTCTAGAAATGCCGGGAACATAAAGACAATTATTCAAATGCAATAAGAGGCTCGTAGGCTAATGAGGTCGGTATCTCCAACAGCATGAGCAGCAACTCTTGCTCCATCACCAACGCGGAGGTCCACCTTGTTCTTCTCCAATCCTAAGCACCTACAACACATTGCAGATTACGAGAACCACAATCGGTATCCAATACCCATGAAGTCAGATTAACACAAGAACAACTTATCGCAATCATGTGAATACTTGAGGTAGAAGCATCACCATGCGAATGAAACTACTCAACGTATCTGGACAGTTTATTGGGCTGAATGGGGAGCACATATGGCTGGCCATATGATGGCCTTTAGGTCAGAGTTTTGACTAGGATAAGACCTAGTCTCATGAGGATTCAAAGGTAGGTTGTTGGGAATTTTGAATTGCAACAACTCCACCTTTTTCTCCTCTAGTTGTGCGCCACTTAGATCATTTTTTTTAAGTGAAAAAAAATCTGATTTCAATACTATTATTCTCTCACTCTCTTGAGCGCACACTTTGGGAAGTTCTCCTTAAGGTTTCACAAAATAACCTTGCCTTTTATAAGAGAGCATCCATGCCCCACTCTTGTGAAGTTTTCATGCTGAAGACTTCACTCTTCTAAACACCTTTACCTCGCCTACTCCTTCACGCATTGGACGCCTAGCAAGCTTGGTGTGGTGATCAATTGGTGGCTTTTCAAGAAGAGTTCTTGCATCTTGACGTGGGGTGGTGTGGATCAACGTTAGAGAGTTTGAACCCTTCAAACCTGACACTGATCACCTTGGAGATCTGAATTACGAACAAGGTACATCATGCTGTCTTAAAGCATGAATCTTAATTGCATGTGTAATTCCGCTTGAGAAAAAATTGTTTTTCCCTCTCACATGCATCGGCCTTCAAGGCCATTTTACTTTCATATACATCATATAATCATAATTAGATAAGACATCCAGTAGTTAAAATCTCTACTCAGATAGTCTAACAAGAACTTCTGAGTACCCAAAGTCCTCACGAAAGCTAATAAGAACTCTGAGAACAAAAGTCCTCACGGAGCATAACAAGAACTCTGAGAACCCAAAGTCTCATAGAGCATAACAAGATCTCCCTAGAATCGAAGTCCTTACAGAAGATTTCAAGATCTTTGAGCATCAGAGTACTCACGGAGTATAACAAAATATACGTACATTGCCCAAGAACTAGTAATCATACAAGTCAGACATATCATATACTTATCATATTCATGAATCAAGGCATCAAGAATACATATCATATAGTCACATATCATAACTTATTGAGCGTAGCTATACTAAGTATCTAACATAATTGTAACAGCCCGTCACGTACTGGTAATGTTATCATTGCATATGGTATTAAGCGCAGTTACAATCACAGTAATTGAGTTAATTAAATTACGGGTAAACTTTTTCTTTTCAATATTGTTATGCCTTTAAAATACCTGTGGTCATAACCCAAAAATTATTGCAGAATTATGTATGCCATAGCTTAATACCATGCAAATTACATTTAAAGATGCTAAGTGGTTCCCATAAACCAACAAAGCTTAAAACTTATTTTATTCTTGTTCGGTACCAATGTATTCACTCTTTTTCTTATTACCCGATTAATTCCACACTTCACTTTTGACTCTCATCTCTTATTATGTTATATCTCTCTTCGTTAGATAAGCGTGGGTTCACACCGCGCTCAAATCGGAGCCCTATAGCTCGAGTTATGGTAATTTTGCCAAACTGCGACTGTGTTGTTATCGGGAAGTGCGCTGGAGCGCCCAGAGGCAGAAAAATTGGCTCTTTCCAGGTATTTCGCACGCTTAGCGCCCAAGGACATGGAGTTTTCCTATATTTCTCGTACGTGGCCCGCTTGAGCGCCCATATCAACGCTTGAGCACCCTATACCTGATGCAGACTTGATTTTCCCTGTTCTCACCTATTTTTCTTTGGGGAATTACTTCCCACTCAACATGTGACCTAAAAGATAATTTTACGTCATGTAATATCTATATATCTATCTTCACATAATACATTATCTAATAAGTCCTTGACCCTTCCATCATATGAATGCTTCAAAATGTATTCTGTTTACAACATCAAGTGCTTCAAATGTCTTTTAGCACAAAGTATGTGGCCATGGACAAGTCCCATGCTCACTCAAAATATAAATACAAACCATAGGCATCAATGTACAACAACTACATAGACTTAGAATCTAGTCATGAACACCCAAAAGCATGGTAATAATAACATGCAATATGTTCATGATCTAAGTCCAAAATACTAAATGTAATGTTATGTGCATCAAATAATACTCCTCCAAAATGCCATGCCCTCCATATGCACATCATGCTCAAACTCCTCTAAGCGGGCCTCTTGCCCGATGGTCCTCCATGCTCACCGTAACCTGAAATGATGTCCCCAAATGCGGGGTGAGATATACAAATATATCTCAGTAAACCAAGTGTACTACAGGATCACTCCACCCCATGGCTCACTCAATGTGCAACAATAAACATCATGTAAAATGCATAACATACAAAATCACAACCAACTGGGCTCACATCCAAGAATATCCACAAACGGATGGACAGACAAAAGTTACAAATAGGTATATGGAGCAATATCTACGTATTTTTTGCCATGAACAACCGCAATCCTGGTCCAAAATGCTTGGGTGGGCACAATACCATTATAACACAGCAACACATTCGGCCATTGGGGTATCACCATTCCAGGCATTGTTTGGTAAGTGTCCCACATTGATTCCTTTTTATCCACGAGGTATGGTGCGCGTGGAAGCAATGGATTTTTTATTATCCCAACGTAATCAGTTGCTTGCTGATCTCAAAAGGAACTTACAACGTGCCCGCATCAGAATGAAGAATCAGTCTGATAAGCATAGACGTGAGAAGATTTTTCAGGCAGGTGACTTTGTCTGGGTGAAACTCCAGCCGTATCGCCAAGTATCGGTGGAACGCAGGAGTTGCCACAAATTGGCTAAAAAATACTTTGGCCTGTTCAAAATCATCAAGGTCGTGAGTGATGTGGCATATCAACTCCAGTTACCTGAAGGTAGTAAGATCCATTCGACATTTCATGTATCGTTGTTGAAACCATGGTTCGGTCCTCCGCCAGATCAGCCCGTGTTTATGCCATCATTTACAATGGGTAGCAAACCAGTTCAGGTCCCCACAGCCATTTTGAATACCAGAGTTACACAATGCCAAGGCCAGCAGATACGCGAATTTTTGGTACAATGGTCGGAAGCCCCTCCAGAGGATGCATCGTGGGAGACAGAAGTAGAGTTGAGGAAAGCATATCCAACACTCAACCTTGAGGACAAGGTTTTGGTCCAAGAAGGGGGCTATGTTACGAATACAGACGCACCAACACCAACACCAGCCCGTAGGGAAAGGAGGCCATCCATCAGATTGAGGGATCACTATTGTTAATTTGTAAAGGAGATTAGGCCCACATGTGTGGTGCAAGGGAGTTAGTGAAAACACGTGTTAGTCATGTAAAGGGTCAGTTAGTTAGTTCGTTATAAAAGGAACACAAAGCTTGTAACAGAGGCATCTGAATAAAAATCAAAGTGTCATTTCCAGTTTCCATTTCTCTCTTTCGTTCGTTCTCTAACCTGTCACTCAGGTAGGGTGCAACAGTGGAACACACAAGGGGATCAAGCCCCAGTACCAAGAGGTTACCTTAATAAGCTTCTCCACTTAGCTCCACAGCAGTATATTCTTCGAGCTCAGTATACAACAGAAATGCCTACACAGAGGACATTCTCAATTACTTAAAATTCATACAACACATGCAAGTTATCAATTACACAAGCATGGTTCCAATTACTCACCTCAATCCCATTTGGTCCAGGACCAAGGGCAATCCATCGAACTCACGGTTCAGGGTTCAAATCTACGTACGACAACCTACAACAACCATGTACGAATCATCAGTACACAGAAATTCTATCAACATACAAAAACATCAAAAATCCACCCCTACACCATGTAGGATCGGCCAACAAGGTGTTATTTTAAATTTCATTTTTCTACATTTTCTTTCTCATTTCCTTAGACATCCTTAGGTCACCAAAAGGCCATATCAAGTGCCACTTTTCATTTTTCATCATTAAAACGTCATTTTGCCAAATATTGTGCTCTAGGTCCAATTAACCACTCAACACCACCAATCATTTTTCCATTGGTTTTCCAACCTTCCAACCACCACACAACCCATCTAATTACCATACAACTACACCACACATCATCCAATTAATTTTTTAACATAAATCCTTCTCTTTTCCTTAAATGGCCAAATTGCACCAAGGCAATTCCCAAGAGGTTTCCAATCCAATTTCATTATTCCACACCTCATACAATCCTATTATATCATCATACAATCATACAACAACTCACCAACACGATCCGAACACAATCTCACAATCCAAAGTCATGGAATCATCAAATTTTCCTAAGTTAAAAACCATATTTTTCACTAATAATTTTCATTGCATTTATAGCTCTAACATAACATTCTAAGACATTATCATCTAATACACATTTTCCATTTGAGCTCTTTAACAACACAAATCATCAAATTCCCCTTTAGGGTTCATGACACAAATCCAAAGATTAAACCATTGAAATGCAAGGAAACTTACTCAAAAGCTTGACACAAGGCTCCTCCAAGACATACTGAACCATTGGAGCTCCAAACAATTCCATGAACACAAATCTACAACACTTGGCCGTGGGTTTGGGGAGGGGATTTCTCAAAATCTAGTAGGTTTCAAGGCTCAAGACTACTACCAATGGATTTGGAAGGGGATTTCCAATAAGTTTCAAGACAAATTTTGCCTGATTTGGTGAGGCATTGATGGAGTTTGAAGAGGAAGAAAGCTTGGACAAATTTCCCCCCACCCATCCATGGAGGCCGCGGGTTCATGGTGAGGAAGGAGAGAGAGAGGTTCATGTTTTTTATGACTTGCCATGTGGCCAAGTCCACTTAAGTGAGGTGGGCCCCACCGCCACCTCAGGTGATTTCAAATCAATTCGAATTTCCCTCCTATTCCGCTAAACGTTCATAATTTCCTAAACTAATTAGAAACTCCAATTTTTAAAATTAACCATTGTCCTTTAATTACCCTTGATCAGATGAATCCAGAGTTTTCCGGTCTCTTCAAACTCCATCAATACCTCACCAAATCAAGCAAAATTTGTCTTGAAACTTATTGGAAATCCCTTTCCAAATCCATTGGTAGTAGTCTTGAGCCTTGAATCCCACTAGATTTTGAGAAATCCTCTCCCCAAACCCACAGCCAGAGAAGAAAGCTTGGACAAATTTTCCCCCACCCATCCATGGAGGCCGCGGGTTCATGGTGAGGAAGGAGAGAGAGAGAGGTTCAGATTTTTTATGACTTGCCATGTGGCCAAGTCCACTTAAGTGAGGTGGGCCCCACCGCCACCTCAGGCGATTTCAAATCAATTCAGATTTCCCTCCTATTCTGCTAAACGTTCATAATTTCCTAAACTAATTAGAAACACCAATTTTTAACATTAACCATTTTCCTTTTAATTACCCTTGATCAGATAATCCGGAGTTTTTCGGTCGTTCGGAGAAAATGTTGTTATAAGTTGTTGCGCGCGCCGTTGGCACGCTTCCCCAAACTTACTTATTTCCATCAATTTTCATCAGAATCCTATTTCCTAGTTCTATAAACCATTTATAACTTTTATTCAAAACCTAGAGCTAAAATTCAATCATCGCGTTTTACGGTGCAATCGTACCGCGGTATTGTTACCTGGTAAAAACAATATTCACTGAATTTTTTGAAACTTGCCTATCCACTCAATTTTTCGTTCTGAATCCATTTCCAGGGTTATTTTTATCATCTGAGACCTTCTACTCAATTTCCTTCCTAGGGTTGTTTGCATGGCTAATTTACCGTTTTGCCCTTTCTTTGTATTTAGGCCTAATTTTCAGGATTTTCACTAATCCTTCCCTTTAATTCTCATTTAATATATTAATTTATGATTTAGAAATGTGAGGTGTTATAATCACCCCACCTTTTAGAATTTTTTCCGCAAAATTAAATCGTACTTGTCCGCTAACTCAGGATACAGCCAGATAATCTCATCCTCCCGTTCCCAAGTAGCCTCCTCACGGGTACGTCCTTCTCATCCAAGCTTCACAAAGAGCAATCTCTAGTCAGCTAGTTAAACGATGTTAACAATTCTGAACCTAGATGAGAGCGGTGATAACTTAGTATGATCATCGAATATAAAAGCATCAATTTGAAGTAGTTCAAAAGTAATCAGTGAGATGAGAGTGAAATCAACAGTGTAACACAAGTTAGATATTGTGGAAAGAGTTGCAACAAAATATTGATGTGGGGTTGATTTTTGAGAAAGTTAAGTAGGTGTTCACGGGCTCCATATTTTCATCCCTTTGGTTAACCCTGCTTGGTAGCATATTTTATAAGTGGAATCTGCTCCTTCCTTTACTTTGCCTTAGGGTAAGAAGAGAGCAAGGCCTTACTCCCACCTTACTCCAGAGGTATTAGAGTTACACATAAGGAAACCATGCTGCCTTCTCAAAAGAGCATGGATTCACATGGCAGTGCTCCTCATTCCGGGTGTTTCTCCCTCTTTTCTTCAGGCTAAACTACCCCAAGATCTTGAGACTGCTCCACACGCCCCTGTCAGTGTTTCATCGACCGAGTGGTCCCGGGATGAGGTTGCAGCCCAAGGGGTTTCACAGAATCAATATATTAAACCAAAGAGAAACTCAGATTTCATTTATAAAATATGTGTTCCTTACAAAGTTATCCTAAGACAAAAGGGATTACTTCTATGGAACCCTTACCTACTTAAGGAAAGTTAGCTCCTAGTGAGCATTTTTCTAAAGAGAAACAAAAGGAATAAAATAAAACTATCCTAGAATATCTGCCCCTAATTGGTTGTTTGCTATGTTCCTTTTATAGAGCCCTTCATTTAATCCTCACTGTTCCTTTCATCAAGGACTGTGCTTTCTTCAAATCCTCTCCAATGGTAGCTCTGCTCCTTGCCAACTCAGCTATTCATAGGAATACTCTCCAATAGCAGCTTTGCTCCTTGCCAGCGCAGCACTTGATGGAAGTGGTCCCCCTTGCTTTTGGTTTCTCTTTGTGCACAAGAATTCTGGGATCAGGGAGACATGCCCACTATTTCTGCTATAGCTGATGTGGCGGCTCCTGATTGCCTCCTTTTCCTGCTTCTGTACTGTAGCAGGGAGACACCTCCACCTTCTCTGTTGATGCTGACGTGGAGGCTCCTGATTGCTTCCATTATTTGCTTCCTGTACTGTAGCAGGCTTTATGCTCCCTTCTGCGCAGCATCCCTCTCTCTTTCCTAAATGTGCAGCTCCTCTTGTTGGGTCTTAGGTTTCCTGATCAAAACAGATTAACCCAATAATCATATGTGAAAAAGATAATGTTAATTTGCTCCAAGCCTACTCTAATTCCCGTTTCAAGTATTGCTCTGGTCTGCTTTTTAAAACAATTGCTCCTCATGGAAGAAGGAGGTTAAAGAGAGTGATTTGTAATCAAAACTTGGGCTTGCTGGAATAATATGTACCTAATGGACCTCAACTTTTGAGGACCATTATAACACCTCATATATTTAAATGTGCATTTTTATATTATATTGTGAGATGAAAATTGGTGGATTAGTGAAAATCCAAGGATTATGGCCAAAATGGGCAAAAAGGGCAAAATGGTAATTTGCCAACCGTGTGTTATGAGGCTTAAATACTGAGTTAGAGATTTCATATGACAAAAGTAATACTGGAAATGGAATCAGGGCGGAAAATTGAGTGAATAGGCAAATTTGGGAAAAAGTGATGAATAGTGATTTTTAAGTGTTAAAATACTGTGGTGTGAGTGTACCGATAGGTGTGAAATTTTTATCAATATTTTGGAGAAATAAAAATATGTCATGGACTGGAAAAATATTTAGATTAAGGATTTGTGATCGGAATTTTTATCGGAGTTAAGGTTAAATCGCGTGTGGGACCCGTGTGACCGAAGTCACTTGGCCCCACCCTCCTTTTCTTCCTTCTTTCCCTCCTTCCTTCCTTATATCTCCCGTGCGCACCTGTAGGAAGAAGACCAAAACACCATTTCTTCATCTTTTCTTCATTTCTTCATTTCTTCACCGAATCGCTTGATTTTGGTGTTGAAATCTATTGTAAACAACCTTCCAAAGCCATTGGTAACACTTAGAACCCTTGAATCCATCTCCTTGGCCGCGTTTTGAGCAAAATCAGATTCGACCCGCTTGAGTTCTTAGAGTTTTGATCTTCTAATGGTTTAGTGGAGCCTTGGTGGTGATCATACAACCCATTGTGAGTATGTTTGTGGTATTTTTGTGGTTGATTTCATAGATCTATGAATTTGTGTTCTAAGCTTTGATTTTAGATGTGTGATGATAGAGAGCCCAAATGGAAAAATGCTATTAGATGAAAAGGCCTTAGAATCATGTTTGTAAGCTAGAAATGCTATGTTAATTTTTGGTGAAAAATATAGGTTTTTAACTTAGAGAAATTTGAGGAATTTTCATGAAAAATGAGTTTTGGCGTAATTGGGATTGATGATTGTTGTAGGGTGCCTCACACGGACGTAGTTGTGGAAAGTTGAATTGGAGCATACGTTTGGAACAGATTGCTTAGTATTGAGGTAAACTCTTGGAACTTGTGTTTAATCCCTAGTGTGCTCCACCACACCTAGAGGAAGGTTGTGGTTGGATTATGTGGTTATGACATGGTGTGATTGTGTGCTTGTATGCATATTGCTTGTATTTTGTGAAAATTGTTTGGTCACTGGCCAATTGACGTGTGTTGGTTTGGACATCCGCTGGGTTCATCCTACGGGAGAATGCCAGTTGGAGATGCCATGGTGTTGACTCTGGGAGCGACATCAGGATGATCCAAGCGGGGGACGTCCGCCGGATAGGGCTCATGAGGAGTTCCGGTTGGGTATTGCCATGGAGTCTTCTCAACCATGGGAGAGGCGCCAGGACTGTCTCGGGAGTTATATGATGGAGTCCTTGAACATGAATCCATGAGTGGATGTTCTTGGGTGTCTCCAGGTGGATGGTGATATTGTTTTACTTGCATATTACATGATGTCATTTTTATACATTTTAGTGAGCCATGGAGTGGAGAGAGCCTCTAGCTCCATTGGTTTACTGAGATATATCCGTATATCTCACCCCGTGTTTGGGGGACCACATTTCAGGTCACTATGAGCCGGGAGGAGCTTCGGGCAAGAAGCCCGTATAGTGGACATTGGATTGGCATGCGGTGCATTGGGATTGCATGACATTTTGGAGGAGTTATGGAGTGCACATGGCATGACATTAGTATTTTGAGACTTAGGTCATGAACATATTGCATGATGTTATTTCCATGCTTTTGTTAGTGTTCATGATTATATGCTAAGTCTTGTTTATGTTTTATTATTCATGGCATGGATAACTGTATATTTTGAGTGAGCATGGGACTTGTCCATTGCCACATTCATAGCCTTGAAGTCTTGATGAGTAATGTTGTAAAAATGGTCCATATTTGCATGTAAATGGCCATTACTTTGAGGACTTTGTAAATGATGTTTAATCTAAGGAAAATGCATGATGGAAGGGCCTAGAGCCTACATTAGGACATGATTATGTGTTATGTGGAGTACCAAGGGGTTAGGGATGGATTACACACCCTTTTTGGGGCTTAAAATGCTGTAATCTGTCATTTTGCTGCATAGTAATCGATTACCCAAGGCATGGTAATCGATTACCATGCAACAGGGGACGAAAAATTGGCTACTGTCTGCACTGGTAATCGATTACTGGCCTTTGGTAATCGATTACCATGTGAGGTAATCGATTACCCAAAGTTGGTAATCGATTACCAGAACAGAGGATTGAGAAAATTGGCTACTGCCTTATTTTTGACAGGTGGTAATCGATTACCACCCTCTGGTAATCGATTACCACAGTGTAAATTTTGAAAATTCAGTTTTTTCTAGACTAAAAGAAAGGGGCTTAACTTGATGGGTAGAATTCCAAATGGTACGTGGGTTGAAACCACTCGTAGACCACGTAAAGGACTATAACTTGGTAAAATGAGAGAGCAAGATAGTGAGTCTAAATGAATTGAATAAAAAGGATGAATGATGTTAGCAAAGATGTATGCTTCCGCAAATTGCATTTACAATTATAGTGTGGTTTTAATTGATTACGGAAAATGTATTGATGTAAGAAAAGGGATATGTTAAAAGAAAAATTTGCCCGTAATTTAATTAACCCAATCACTGTGATTGTAACTGCGCTTAATATCATAATTAATGTTAACAATACCGGTGTACAACGGGCTGTTACAACCATCACTCCTCCAAGACATACTAAACCATTGGAGCTCCAAACAATTCCATGAACACAAATCTACAACACTTGGCCGTGGGTTTGGGGAGGGGATTTCTCAAAATCTAGTAGGTTTCAAGGCTCAAGACTACTATCAATGGATTTGGAAGGGGATTTCCAATAAGTTTCAAGACAAATTTTGCTTGATTTGGTGAGGTATTGATGGAGTTTGAAGAGGAAGAAAGCTTGGACAAATTTCTCCCCCACCCATCCATGGAGGCCGCAGATTCATGGTGAGGAAGGAGAGAGAGAGAGGTTCATATTTTTTATGACTTGCCATGTGGCCAAGTCCACTAAAGTGAGGTGGGCCCCACCGCCACCTCAGGCGATTTCAAATCAATTCGAATTTCCCTCCTATTCCGCTAAACGTTCATAATTTCCTAAACTAATTAGAAACTCCAATTTTTAACATTAACCATTGTTCTTTAATTACCCTTGATCAGATGAATCCGGAGTTTTCCGGTCTCTTCAATCTCCATCAATACCTCACCAAATCAAGCAAAATTTGTCTTGAAACTTATTGGAAATCCCCTTCCAAATCCATTGGTAGTGTTGAGCCTTGAATCCCACTAGATTTTGAGAAATCCCCTCCCCAAACCCACGGCCAGAGAAGAAAGCTTGGACAAATTTTCCCCCACCCATCCATGGAGGCCGCGGGTTCATGGTGAGGAAGGAGAGAGAGAGGTTCAAATTTTTTATGGCTTGCCATGTGGCGAAGTCCACTTAAGTGAGGTGGGCCCCACCGCCACCTCAGGCGATTTCAAATCAATTCGGATTTCCCTCCTATTCTGCTAAACGTTCATAATTTCCTAAACTAATTAGAAACTCCAATTTTTAACATTAACCATTGTCCTTTTAATTACCCTTGATCAGATAATCCGGAGTTTTTCGGTCGTTCGGAGAAAATGTTGTTATAAGTTGTTGCGCGCGCCGTTGGCACGCTTCCCCAAACTTACTTATTTCCATCAATTTTCATCAGAATCGTATTTCCTAGTTCTATAAACCATTTATAACTTGTATTCAAAACCTAGAGCTCAAAATTCAATCGGCGCATTTTACGGTGGAATCGTACCGCAGTATTTTTACCTGGTAAAAATAATATTCACTGAATTTTTTGAAACTTACCTTTCAATTTTTCATTCTGAATCCATTTCCAGGGTTATTTTTATCATCTGAGACCTTCTACTCAATTTCCTTCCTAGGGTTGTTTGCATGGCTAATTTACCGTTTTGCCCTTTCTTTGTATTTAGGCCTAATTTTTAGGATTCTCACTAATCCTTCCCTTTAATTCTCATTTAATATATTAATTTATGATTTAGAAATGTGAGGTGTTATAATCACCCCACCTTTTAGAATTTTTTCCGCAAAATTAAATCGTACTTGTCCGCTAACTCAGGATACAGCTAGAGAATCTCATCCTCCCGTTCCCAAGTAGCCTCCTCACGAGTACGTCCTTCTCATTCTACTTTTACCACAGGCATAACCTCCTTTTTGCAGTATCTATAGTTCCCCAATCCTTCACCATACTTGTCTATTATGGTGCTATGACCCTTTAATTCACAATACTTTAAATTTTCCATGGTCCACGATTTCACTTTCACTGTCACTACTGTTTCAACCATACTCCAATATACCTGTCTTTTCCATTAAAGTTACTAATCTTACCATTGTGTTGCTTCCTTAGCTTTCACACAAGCACATACTTTCTAGTTTCAATGGCACTTTGTCGTATCCTATCATTCCGACTCACATTAAATTCCATACTTATATACTTTATTTTACGTTGTCACGTGTCTTCACCTCTTCTTAGGTAATCACAACTATATCTTTCTCTTTGTGATACGAACCTAACAACCCTCATAGTAGTTTATATTTCGGATTAGCCATTTAAGGCTTTCAACCACAACTCATTCATGAAATTTTCCACCTACAACGTCATATCAAAATTTTTCACCTATTTATATTCTATCTATCAAATTAGCCATCTCCAAGTCTAAACACAAAATCCATCAATGACTTCCGCATCAAAGGTCTTATGCCTAAGATTTTCACCAACTAACCATTTTTACTCATCATTCTGTAACAATATTATAGATTCAACATATTTTTCATTCATTTATACCACCATTTCCTCATTATCGACACTTTTATCATGGATGTCCAACTTAAAATACTATATCGTAATCCTCACATAAAAGTCTTCTCACATTGGTAATTTCCAACATAATCGTTCTATCACCTGGAACTACTTTCATCCTTAAACAATTTTCTAAAAAGATTTCAATACAGTGTATCTCTCCAAAGGGTATATCTCTCACACCTAGCATGTACCACGTACCATACTCCAAGTCACTCCATCGCGTTATCACATTTCTTTAGTCACCACAATTTAAGTTACTGACTCTTATTAGACATTTTCACCCAACTCCATCACAACTACCTTCTTATGAAAGGCCATCAGGCCACCATCTTAACTACATATTTATTCCTTATTAGTCCTTTCTAATACAACATTCACTCAATTCATCAATATCAACAAGTTGCTATTTATAACACCTCGTAAAATTAAATGTGAATTTATTTAATAAAATACGAGTTAGAATTGATGGATTAGTGAAAATCAGAGAATTATGGCCAAAATGGGCAAAAAGGGCAAAATGGTAATTTGCCAAAAACGTAAACCGAGACATGGAAAATGGAGTTAGAGATTTCATATGACAAAAATAATGCTGGAAATGGAATCAGGGCGGAAAATTGAGTGAATAGGCAAATTTGGGGAAAATTGATGAATAGTGATTTTTAAGTGTTAAATACTGTGGTGTGAGTGTACCGATAAGTGTTAAATTTTTATGAGTATTTTGAGGAAAGAAAAATATGTCATGGACTGGAAAAATATGTAGATTAAGAATATATGATCAGAATTTTTATCGGGATTAAAGTTAGATCGCGTGTGGGACCCGCGTGACCGAAGTCACTTAGGCTTCCCACATTTCCCCGCGCCCTCTCTCTTCTTTTTCTTCCCTCCCTCCCGTGGGTTTCTTCTCCATTGAAGAACAATGAGCCATTTTCTTCTCTTCTCACCATTTCTTCATTTCTTCACCAAATCACTTGATTTTGGTGTTGAAATCTATTGTAAACAACCTTCTAAAGCCATTGGTGGTACTCTTAAGCCATGAAACCACCTCCTTTGTGCGTTTTTGGACATGGACAGATCCGACCCATTGATGTTCTTGGAGTTTTGGGAGTTTTTGGACTTCCTTTGGAGTAGTGAAGCCTTGGTGGTGTTCATACACTTGATGGTGAGTATATTTGTGGTACCTTTGTGGTTGGTTTTGTAGATCTAGAAATTATGCTCTAAATCTTTAATTCTAGATGTGTGATGATAGAGAGCCCAAATGGAAAAATGCTATTAGATGAAAATGCCTTAGAATGATGCTTGTAAGCTAGAAATGCTATGATAAATTTTGGTGAAAAAGTTGGATTTTTAACTTAGTAAAATTTGTGGAGATTTCATGAAAATTGGTGTGTGGTGTAATTGAATAATTGAATGATGGACCATTGGTATAGATTGATAATATGATTATATGATTAGTGTGTGAGTTAAAATGGAATTGAAAACCTTGTAGAACCAACCTTTGAAGAATTCGAACCATAGAGGGGTTTGGAGGAAAAATGATGTAAAAGTTGTGTAGTTGAGATTGTATGATATAAAATGATGTTTAATTGGATGATGGTATAGTGTGATATAGTGGAATGAGAAGAAAGAATGTGTGATTCATGATGTATTTGGTAATTTGATCTATAAAAGAGATTGAAGTAAAATGAATGATTACTTGAGATTAAATGATTGATTTGGAAATGGTTTGATAATCATGTTGTGGATTATCTAGGTTGCCTCTTTTGGACGCTTTGGAAGCGGGTAAGCTTGGAGCTTACGTTTGGAGCATTGGCTCGGTGTTGAGGTAACCTTTGGAACTGGGGTTTAGTCCCTTGTGTGCTCCACCACACCTAGTGGAAGGTTGTGGTTGGATTATGTGTTTATGGCATTGTGTGATTATGTGCTTGTGTGCATATTGCTTGGATTGTATGAAAATTGTTTGGTCACTGGCCAGTTGACGTGTGTTGGGTTTGGACATCCGCTGGATCATTTCGCGACGGAGTGCCAGTTGGGTATGCCATGGGGTCGACTCTGGGAGCGACACCAGGATGATCCAAACGGGGGACATCCGCCGGATAGGGCTCATGAGGAGTTCCGGTTGGGTTTTGCCATGGAGTCTTCTCAACCATGGGAGAGGCGCCAGGATTGTCTCGGGAGTTATATGATGGAGTCCTTGAACATAAATCCATGCGTGGATGTTCTCGGGTTGTCTCCAGTTGGTTGGTGATATTGTATTGCATGCATATTATATGATGTTATATTTGCACATTGAGTGAGCCATGGGGTGGAGAAGCCTCCAGGGCCCTTGGTTTACTGAGATATATTTATATATCTCACCCCGTGTTTGGGGCATCATTTCAGGTTAGGTTGAGCCTGGAAGAGTGGAGCATGAGGTGCATATTGGAGGCACCATGTGATGAGCATTGGATTGGGACACACCTTGCATATGTTTTATGCTTTAGACTTAGATCATGAACTTGTGCATGTTGAAAATGACATGCCTTTGTATGTTCATGACTACTTGTTAAGTCTTTTAAATTTGATGAATATATATGCCTTTAGAATGTATTGAGTAATTGGAGTGAGCATGGGACTTGTCCATTGCCACATTCTTGTATTTGAGACCTTGGTAATTATGTTGTAAAATGGTCCACATTTGATGTAAAATAGCCATTATATTAAAGACTTTGTAAATGATATATTGTGATTAGATTTTGTATGATGGAAGGGCCTAGTGCCTACATTAGAGTATGTTTAAGTGTTGTGTGGAGTACTAAGGTGTTAGGGATGGATTACACAACCCTCTTTGGGCTTAAAATGCTGTAATCTGTCACTTTTGCTGCATAGTAATCGATTACCCAAGCATGGTAATCGATTACCATGCAACAGGGGATGAAATTTGGCTACTGTCTTCACTGGTAATCGATTACTGAGGCTTGGTAATCGATTACCATGTGAGGTAATCGATTACCCAAGGTTGGTAATCGATTACCAGAACAGGGGAGGTGAAATTTTAGCTACTGCCTCATTTTTGACAGGTGGTAATTGATTACCACCCACTGGTAATCGATTACCACAGTGTAATTTTCGAAAATTCATGTTTTTCTGGACTAAAAGAAAGGGGCTTAACTTGATGGGTAGAACTCCAAATGGTTCGTGGTTTGAAATCACGCGTAGCTTATGTAAAGGGCTAGAACATGGTAAGAAATGAAAATAAGTTGATGAGTTTAAATGAGTTGAATAAAAAGAAAGATTAGTGTTGTTGTTAAGCTGAATGCTTCCGCGATTTGCATTTACAATTATAGTGTTGTTTTAATTAATTACGGAAAAGATTATAGTCATGAAAAGAAATATGATAAAAGAAAAAAAAGTTGCCCGTAATTTAATTAACCCAATTACTGTGATTGTAACTGCGCTTAATATCATAATCAATGTTAACAATACCGGTACGTAACAGGCTGTTACATTTTATGGTATCAGAGCAGTTTCATTAGGGAACTCTGATGATTGTATAATTGAGGTGAGTGCTGTATAGTTGTACGTAGACACTTATTGACTGCTACACATGTGATTCCTTAGTTTGGGCCTGATCAACCCATTTCTTCGTGTTCAATGTGTGGTCAGTATAAGATGCCTTCGTGACAACCCTGGAGCACTAATGCCAGTCCTTAGGCTGAGGTTGTGGGTGCAGTGTTGACCGCTCCACGGAAAGATATGTTAGTAAGTGAATTTGGTGTAATTGAGGACTTGGTGAGAATAAATTGTGATACTGTCATTGAGGACTTAGTAAGAATGAAATTGAGATAAGATGTTTAACCATTTTGGGTAGAATGCTACGATAGTTGAATATGTGGTCTTGTGGTGAGTAAGTATGATTGAATTGAGTTGATATTGGTATGGTGATGTTGGTAGTCTTCCTAAATGTATGGGGAGTTAGAACGATTGAGTATATGTGGGAATTAGTGGTATATCTTTGACATGGTGGGGAATTGGAACCCCAATGAATTCGTGAGAAATTTAATATGAGTGTTTATATGGAATGTTGGATACCTTAGGGTACAATGATAAGGTTATAAGACCCTTGATGAGGGCATACACTTGGATGACTTAAGATGCTTGGATGTAGAAATAAATTGAAATTTCAAAATTTGGATCGAGGATGGTGAGTAACGTAAAAGAACTATGGGAATGATGTGTAGATAATTCAATGTTGAAATTGGGACTTTAGTCCATGATGATTTAATGCTGGTTAGATGTAAGTGAGGATATCATATGTATAAAAAGTAAAATATAAGAAGTTGAGGAAATTGCCATGTGTGGCATTTGATGAATTTGATTGAAAGTATGAGAGTCCATAAGTTAAGGATGGTTGGACTTGACAAATGTGAGGTGAGAAAATATAACTGAGTGTGGTGTGGTAACGGTACTATTATGCTTCCATAATGTTGGGTAGCATTGAAATGTTAAGGTTGCGGCCTAATTATATGTGGATAGTAATCCTGTGATGGTTAAGTGCTAGTATGTATATGTGTATATATATGTATTGTGAAGGCCGGGGTGCCTAAATGTATAATTGTGTTGTTTTGAGTTAGTAAACTCTTGGGTAAAAGAAAAATTTTGCAACTGAAATCCCTATGATGGGAAATGTTTGAAGAGATTGTCTCTTTGGAGCGTCATTGGATGCTCAATGTGGTATGGGATTCATGATGGAGTCCCGGTGTGCAAGTTATACCATGGCACACATGTTGGTAATAATGTGACAATTAATATTGTCCTGAGTTTCCTTGTGGATTGAATCCTAAGAGGTGTTGCTCTTGGAAGTCCCAGGCGAGCGCTGCTCGAAGTTGAGAATTATTTGGTGGTCCTGATGCGCCGTATGCATGGACTGTTAAATGAGGACACTCGCGGTGTCATAGTGAAATATTGAGATGAAAAGTGAAGTTATTCTACTGAAGTGGATCTTCTACAGTGTGAGCATAGTTGCTATGAGTCATGATGGACAACGGATTAGAACTGTACCAAATATGGGTACTATTAAGAGTTGAGAATTATGTGTCAAAGAATGAGAAATATGTTGGAATCTTGTGGTGATGATTGTGTTATAGACTAAGACTAATGACTAGTAAAGTTAAACGAGTATAATGTTGAGGAAGAACCATATTTGGAAGGTCATAGTGCATAGTGCAAAAGTAAGATATAATTAGTATACCATTATGTACCTATATAAAACTCTTTTGCTGTTATATATGAATGTGATGTGAATGTGTTTATCCTTGTGTGGCTTATATGCCCAGAGTATATGGCTATCTCCGTATGGATTATGTTCCCGGAGATTATTATTATCTTGTATAAGTAATGTAGTGTGAGGTAGAACCTTGTGTTAGTGGGACTGTTAGTACAGCCGTTGGCATGTTACCTCTTCTTGCGTGAATTATAAGGACAGATTCTCTGATTGGTGGGGCATTGCACCTGGGGCCCTTAGGACAGCAAGAGCTCGAGGGGTTAAACCTAAGGATGTTCTTACCCATTGCATTAGAGGATTGTATCTTGTGAGGAACGCAAGAGGTGAATTTTGGATAACTGTAAGTGAACAGTAATATGCCTAATATGATGAAATGTGTGAGGTTCCATGAGATGGCAGTTTGAATTATGAAGTTGAGCACTCGGAGATGTGCACGAGTGTGTACCAAGTGTGGTAGTATGGAATTATGGTTTTTCAGAAATTGTGAAATGAATTATTGGATCGTCACCCTATGTGAAGGGAATGGAAAGTTGATTAGTACTGATGGATTGAGTCAAAGTCTTTTGGGAAGGCTTGTGATGGCGAGAGGTTAAGCTAAGTTGGTGGCCAAAGTGGCCAATGATTTTAATAAGCGATTAATTGGGATGTAATCAATGTTAAGGTGTGGTACTAGTTGTTAAATAGAATGGTATTTGGTGAAATAAAAGGTTGATATCTTTACCCTGGTGGTCGAGTTACTGATGGAGTTGTATTGATGCAAATTATAGTGAGAGATGTGTTGAAAATACACAATGTGGATGTTGTTCTTGACTAGGTACCAAGATATATGATTGAGTGTGCTAGTAGTACTGTGAATAGTCCGAGAGACTTGTGTAACAGCCGATATGAAATTATGAAAGTAATGATAGTGGTGGATTTAGTCCTTGTGGCATGATAAATAGGCTTTGAAAATCCCTATATGATGGGACGGGTATGAGAGAGAGATGATATGTGACCTTGGAGTGACACATACTGGTTGAATGAAATGATAATGAAGGAGAAATGTATAGAATGAAACAAATGTGGAATTGATAAATGAGTATGAAATGGTAATTAAAGGAAATTGTTAGCTGAAACCTTAGGCATGTTGCCTTTAATGTGAGAAGTCAATGATGAACTATGTGTTAAGTTTTGAGATGATTAGTTGAGATTGTAAGTATGATCTTGTGTATGAAAATTAATGAGTGGATTCATGGTTGAAGGCTTTGAATTAGCCGATGTAGTGTATAAATTGTAATGTGCGGTCCATTGGGTACCAGTGAAATGTCTTGAGGAAGTGATTCGCCGTGTGTTTTGGCGAGAGTTGGTGAACCTGTAGGGTTGGATTCGAAAGTTAAGCACAGAGATGGTGCGTGTTAAAGATAAAGTGCTAAGGTGATACTGTACGTCGTAGGTTGAGAACATGAGAAAAGAAAAATGTGTATATACGAGTTGTGGCTAAGTGCCAAAATGGGGATTGTTCCCTCAGAAAATAAAAGTATAGTGAGCATAAACTAGAGGATTACTCGGTGAATTGCACTGAGGGGCTGTGAGATTCCATAATAGTGTTTGATGTGGAATAAGAAATGTAAAAAAATGATGACAAGAGTTAATACTCAGTAGAAATAAAAATCAGAGGAGGAAAATTGTGGCTGTAGTGTGTCAAAAAGTAATAGTTGCCTGTGTGGCACAGATTGAACAGGATGTGGCATGATCCTATAGGCATAGCTGTTGATATGTTAACTTGGTAGGAAAACCTGCCAAGAGAAATTATGGGCTATATGTGCTAGGTAGTCTGACATATGAAAAGCAATTGGCTTGGTAAAGCAGAGAAAGTGCACAACTGCGTGGTGCGCTCCGGTTGTTCACATGTGGTGTCACCGGTTGAGATTGAAATTGGGAAGGACTTGATGTCTCCCATTGGGCCTTTGAAAGGCAAGACCATTGTGAAATGTGGCTGAAAAGCCAAAGGATGGAAATGTAGATATTTATTTTGTTGTCCGCACACTGGATGAAGCTACTTGGGGTCGGGAGACTGAGATTCTCCAGCTGTATCCTGAGTTAGCATATTTGTATAGTTGATTTTGCGGACAAAATTCCTAAAAGGTGGGGTGAATATAACACCTCGTAAAATTAAATGTGAATTTATTTAATAAAATACGAGTTAGAATTGATGGATTAGTGAAAATCAGGGAATTATGGCCAAAATGGGCAAAAAGAGCAAAATGGTAATTTGCCAAAAACATAAACCGAGACATGGAAAATGGAGTTAGAGATTTCATATGACAAAAATAATGCTGGAAATGGAATCAGGGCGGAAAATTGAGTGAATAGGCAAATTTGGGGAAAATTGATGAATAGTGATTTTTAAGTGTTAAATACTGTGGTGTGAGTGTACCGATAAGTGTTAAATTTTTATGAGTATTTTGAGGAAAGAAAAATATGTCATGAACTGGAAAAATATGTAGATTAAGAATATATGATCAGAATTTTTATCGGGATTAAAGTTAGATCGCGTGTGGGACCCGCGTGACCGAAGTCACTTAGGCTTCCCACATTTCCCCGCGCCCTCTCTCTTCTTTTTCTTCCCTCCCTCCCGTGGGTTTCTTCTCCATTGAAGAACAATGAGCCATTTTCTTCTCTTCTCACCATTTCTTCATTTCTTCACCAAATCACTTGGTTTTGGTGTTGAAATCTATTGTAAACAACCTTCTAAAGCCATTGGTGGTACTCTTAAGCCATGAAACCACCTCCTTTGTGCGTTTTTGGACATGGACAGATCCGACCCATTGATGTTCTTAGAGTTTTTGGGAGTTTTTGGACTTCCTTTGGAGTAGTGAAGCCTTGGTGGTGTTCATACACTTGATGGTGAGTATATTTGTGGTACCTTTGTGGTTGGTTTTGTAGATCTAGAAATTATGCTCTAAATCTTTAATTCTAGATGTGTGATGATAGAGAGCCCAAATGGAAAAATGCTATTAGATGAAAATGCCTTAGAATGATGCTTGTAAGCTAGAAATGCTATGATAAACTTTGGTGAAAAAGTTGGATTTTTAACTTAGTAAAATTTGTGGAGATTTCATGAAAATTGGTGTGTGGTGTAATTGAATAATTGAATGATGGACCATTGGTATAGATTGATAATATGATTATATGATTAGTGTGTGAGTTAAAATGGAATTGAAAACCTTGTAGAACCAACCTTTGAAGAATTCGAACCATAGAGGGGTTTGGAGGAAAAATGATGTAAAAGTTGTGTAGTTGAGATTGTATGATATAAAATGATGTTTAATTGGATGATGGTATAGTGTGATATAGTGGAATGAGAAGAAAGAATGTGTGATTCATGATGTATTTGGTAATTTGATCTATAAAAGAGATTGAAGTAAAATGAATGATTACTTGAGATTAAATGATTGATTTGGAAATGGTTTGATAATCATGTTGTGGATTATCTAGGTTGCCTCTTTTGGACGCTTTGGAAGCGGGTAAGCTTGGAGCTTACGTTTGGAGCATTGGCTCGGTGTTGAGGTAACCTTTGGAACTGGGGTTTAGTCCCTTGTGTGCTCCACCACACCTAGTGGAAGGTTGTGGTTGGATTATGTGTTTATGGCATTGTGTGATTATGTGCTTGTGTGCATATTGCTTGGATTGTATGAAAATTGTTTGGTCACTGGCCAGTTGACGTGTGTTGGGTTTGGACATCCGCTGGATCATCCCCAGGTTAAACCCCTCCAGCTCTTGCTGTCCTAAGGGCCCCATATGTAAATGACCCACCGATCAGAGAATCTACCCTTATGATCCATGCAGTAATAGGTAACCTACCACCAGCTGCCCCGGTGCTAGGAGCATCCCCAAATGTTTCTTATTTGTGCATTTATATAAAACACCTCAACTATACTAGCAGTCTCATCAATGCGGAATACTTCCTCGTCTCGTATTACTCATATAAGATAATAATAGTCTTCGGGAACATAATCCGCACGGAGATAGCCATACACTCCGAGCACATAAGCCTTACAGAGATATCCATACTATCAAGTCGTATGACATGCACCCAGTGCACAGAGGAATTTATATTTATAACATATCTGTATATAACAGCCAACGTGTACCCAGTATACACTAGATCACACATGGACCCAGTCCATTTGGTGTCTGTATCATACCCGTATATAACGGCAAAAGTGTTTTGTATATCCACATGGGGCCGCCCCCATGATCATAGTAGTAGTAGTATTATAACCATATGACATATACGTATAGTTCCTTAATTCTTCCTTGATTACTCTTCTCCCAGATCGTTTACTCTTTTATTTTGACTAGTCACCTGACATGGTTCATATCATAATCTTTATTCCATGAATCCGGAATTTTTCTCAAAGTTCTGTACACATCTCACATCTCTTAATATAATGTATTATATTTCCCACATATAATTCCCATCACACAGGGATTTTCTAAACATGATTGTCCTATCACAGAGAACTAATTTCAGCTCAGTCCTTGCACTGAAAATTTTACATCGGTCCTTGCACTGAAAATTTTACATCAGTCCTTGCACTGAAATTCTACATCAGTCCTTGCACTAAAAATTACACGTCAGTCCTTGCACTGACAATTATACCTCAGCTCATAAGCTAATCTTATCATTTTCATTTTTTACATTACCCATTAGCTCTTTCGCTAACCACATAATTTCACACTCTATGCACATTTTACACATTAGTTCTTTTGCTAACCACTTAATTTCGCACTCTATTGAAGCTTAGTTCATACTATAATTACATGATTTCACATTAAGTTGCACATTAGCTCATTCACTAATCATACCATTGACACGAGCTGTCGAACTCGTGCAAATTAAAAATTATTTTTATTTAGGATTCAGAAAATTTGCAGTAAAGTGGAAACCCTAAGTCGTCTCTCAAGGAAATTATTTGGGTGAAAATCGTTGCTGAAAATAGAAAATAAAAGGGGGGGTTTGATTTCAGTTTGAATAATTTAAAAGACAGAATATAAAATTGGAATTAAAATTCGTAATTCAAAATTAACCAACCTAAGGTTAGGGTTCCATGGACGTCCTTCATTGGATAAAAATTACCAAATTCACGGTTGATCTCAATTGAATCAGAATCCTTATTTTCAATTGAGAACAATCGGATCATCAAATCTGATGATTATCCCTTTTCCATGATCACAATCGCGAACCTCAGATCGAATATCCACAATCGCACGATATCGATCTGAGTTAGGAAAAGAAACAAATCTGGTTAAAGAATTCGAAAAATTACCAAATTCACGATTAATCCCAATTGAATCAGAATCCTTATTTCCAATTGAGGTTAATCGGATCATCAAATCTGATGATCATTCTTCACCCATAATCGCAATCGCGAACCTCAGATCGAATATCCACAATCGCACGATATTGATCTGAGTTAGGGTAAAGAAATAAATCTGGTTAGAGATTGATCGCAAATCCTCTAAACAGATCTATGGAATCCCTTCCCCTTAGGTTGATTAAAAGGGGGTTTAGCCTAGCATGGCTAGGATAAACATGATTACAAATTAAATTGCATAAAAGAAAAAAGAAGAAGAAGAAGAAGATGAAGAACGCGAAGAACGCTTCAGAGAAAAGTGTATTGATCCTCCAAATTGAAAATTACATAATACCAAAATGTTTCCCCTCTTCTCCTACATATGCCCCTAGGGTTCAAAACACAATTTGGGCTGGGCTCAATTAAGATCGGCCCATCTGACTAAAATATAAAATAAAATAAATAAAATAAAACTAAAACTTGGCTTTGCGCCACTTAAGTAATTGGGCTTTAATTTAAATTACAAGTCCAATAATAAAATAAAATTCCAGCAAAAACATGTCATCTTGAGCTCAGGTTTAGACCATCTTCCCGTCCGAATCGGATTTTAGTAGTTGAAATAGAAATTGTAGCCCTTCCTGTTAGCTGTAAAACGCAACAAGAACGGAGTCAATCGGACATCTGTAGAGTGAGATATGGTCAAAATACGAAAGTAGTGTAAATTTGAAAAATTATGACGAAAATCAATTAAACCCAATTAAAAACTAAAATTCTAATTTAACCCAAAAGACCTTTATTTAATTCAAATAAAACCTAAAAATATCAACCAAGAGTAACAAATAAATGTAATAAAATATGAGTTATCAAATTCCCCCACACTTATCTTTTTGCACTCTTGGGCAAAAACTAAAATTAAAAGCAAAGACTAAGATCAACCAATCCTTTCCAATAATTAGCAAGTATACAAAAGATAACAAAAATCACAAGTCTTGAATAGATAAAATAATCAGGACAAAAATTCCTTATTCTCAAATCACAAGACCTGTCAATTTCAACTGCAACTGCTAACTACACAAAAATGGTTCCTCACAGGATGCTCTCAATTTTCTCTCAAGTGTATCAGTTAATTCAGTATATCACTCAAATCAACTCAAGAAAATCATCCTACCATAGGCTTGCTCAAGTTCTACTTCTCCACTGCTAATAACACATGCATGCACAAATCAAGAGGGCTTTATGCAGGGTTGTAATGGGGTTGAGGTAAAGGTATGGATGAATATGGAAGAGAAGGCTAAACACCCTAGAAATTTACAAAGAGAAAAAGTTAAGAACTAAACTAAGAACCTAAAACAAAGATACTGAAAAGATAGAAATAAACATTTTTTTTCCCTTTTTTTTCTTTGTTTTTTTTTCTTTTTTCTTTTTTTTTGTTTTTTTTGTGTGTGTAAAACCACATAGCAGAAATGAATCAGATGGTCAACCCCCACACTTAAACTTTTGTCCGTCTCGGGCAAACCCCCACACTTAAACAAAACATCACAATGAAACCAATGCTCAGTAAGTCTCCAGGGTAGGGAGTCAATTGGTTTTTCACTTAGGCTTGTAATGCGGCTGAAGAAATAAAGGGTAGAAAGGCTCAAAGGGGCTCACCAAGGGATAATAATATAAGGGATGGCTATCTGGCTAAAGTGGGTAAAGAAAGAAAGAATGCCTCAATCATATTCATGCATGCAAGTGAAAAGTGCAGTTTCAAAAAGAACAAGAGCAAGTTCTAGAGGACAACAATCAAGAGTAGAATCACACAAGAAAGAAAGACTGGCCTACATATGAAGACCATGTCTACAGGCTCAAAAACCTCACAAGGGTATACCAAATCATGCAATCAGCAGCACAGTATCAAGTAACAAGTAACAAGTAAGGCAATCCAAGAATCAAGAACCAGGCCTAAGCAGAAATTTCTATCAAACCCTGTGATTTAAGTATAATCCATGTACCACTCAATAATAACCAGAAAGAAGAGGAAAATCTACCTACGGAAGTCAAAAAAAAACTAAAAGAAAGAAAGAAAAAGAAAAATGCAAATAACAGAAAGAAAAGAAAAAGAGGGAAGAAGACTCCCTGGACTCCCTAAGGAGGATAAACAACATCAGTGAGTAGAGTCTCTGTCTCCACAGGTTGCTTCTGGGATCCTTCATGAACAACTTTGAGGTGATGGCCAATCATTGTGCAACTCTTCCCCATCTGCTTATCACGCAACTTTGGGGGCTTTCTTTTATGTATGCATTTCTTCTTCTCTTGATCCTTTCTTCCAACCTTACGCAAACTTTTATGCATACTAAAAATAGAGGAAGATGGGGGCGTACTACTAGGAGACTCACCCTCTATATCTAAAATGTAAAAGTCAGCTGGAAATATCAGGTTATTTACTCTGACTAAAACATTTTCAATTAAACAAGAAGGGTGAGCATTACTCCTATTGGCTAACTGGATAATGACACCAGTAGCACGCAAAGGATCAAGACCAAGGGACTTGTAAACAGACTCAGACATGACTTTAATGGAAGCACCCAAGTCTAGCATGCAATCATCAAATATAGAACTTCCTCTAATGCAGTGAATAGTAAATGTTCCTAGATCTTTGCATTTCTCAGGCATGGGTTGGATGAGGGCTGATACATTATGGCTCACGTTAACTAGCTCATCCCCCTTCAGTCGCCTCTTATTGATGCATAATTCTTTTAGGAATTTGGCATATTTTGGAATCTGCTTGATTGCATCTAAGAGAGGAATGTTAACTTCAACCTTCCTGAATGTGTCTAGTAACTCCTTCTCTTGTGCTATTTCTGCCAATTTCCTGGAATTGATGGCTCTTTGAGGTAAGGGAAGCGGAACAGAGAACTCAGGTTCATTGTCAAGTTTTCGCTTCTCTTGCACTGTCTTATTTTTTTCCAATGCTAGTTCAGCCTCAACTGTAGCTTGCTGGGGCTCATGCAGTTGCTTGCCTGACCTTAGAGATATAGCACTGGCATTTGCATTCCCTTTTGGTTTTGGAACTATTTGCGGAGGAAGAAAACTGCTGGAACTCTGAGGTTGAACCTGACTCATTGATGTTGCCAACTGCCCAATCTGTGTTTGCAGGTTCTGAATTGTAGATTCGGTCTGCTGCTGAAATTGCAAGTTACTTGTCGCCATCTGTTTCACTAAATCTTCTAGTGAGGACCACAATTGATATGTTGTTGGGCTAGTGGCTCCTGTTGCAAATGTTGTGGAGGTACAGCCTGCTGGAAATTTTGTCTCTGTTGATAAGGAGGAAGGCTCTGCTGGTTCAGGTTCTGATTCCAATTCAAGTGGGGATGATCCTTCCAGCCAGGATCGTAAGTATTAGAGAAGGGATTGTATTGTTGCTGCTGATATTGTAATTTTCCTGGAAAAACTCCTACTACAGCTACTGTCTGGTCAACTAGAGGGATGCTATCATGAAAGGAGGGGCAGACATCCATGGGATGAAGAGGATTACAGTAGATACCACACAAGTTGCTCATTTGTGGAGTGGGAGGCTGCACTATCTGTGTTACTGCCAATTGTCTCACCAGCGAGTTTAACTCTTCAAGCTTATTTTCAATTCTTTGATTATTCATGCTTGATGCTACTGTAGAAGCTGCTGAGGATTGGACTGTGGATGCTTGCACTAAGGTATGCTCAGAAAAATAGAAACACACAAAAATAGATAATTCAAAAACAATTTTTTTTTTAAACAGAAAACGAGAATTAAAAGAAAATTAAAATAAAAGAGAATTAAAAAAAATTAAGGAGAATTAAAGAAAATTATTTTTTAATTTTTTTTTTTTAAAATCTGTAACAGAAACGAAAATTAAAAAGACAATTCAATTTTTTTATTTTTTATTTCTTTTTAGAAACATAAACGATTTAGACCGATGCAAACGGCGCCAAATTTGACACGAGCTATCGAACTCGTGCAAATTAAAAATTATTTTTATTTAGGGTTCAGAAAATTTGAAGT
>JAVKPL010004302.1:0-21517 GCA_032173675.1 Gastrolobium villosum
ATTTGGAAAGGTTAGTTGGACAAATGGCCCAACACTCCAATGCCTTCATGGAAGAGACTAGTGCCACCACTAAAAACATGAATGCTTCTATCAGGAATTTAGAGAATCAAGTTAGCCAGCTGGCTAAGCAAATTGCTGATAAAAATTCAGGCACTTCCTCTAGTAACACATTTAAAAATTCCAAGGATGATTGTATGTTTATCACAACTAGAAGTGGTAAGGTGGTAGGAGCTCCAGAAAAGCTTAAGGTGGTGGAGGAGCCAGAAAAAGAAGAGGAGATTCCTTCTAATGTCCAAACACCTATTCAGAAAGGTGAAGAAAAAGAGCCTCCTATTATTGTTGAAAAGAATAAGTTTGAGCTGAGTCCTGAATATGTGCGAGCCATGGCACCTTATCCTGGCAGATTCAATAAAGATGCTCAAAAGCAACAATATGGCAGATTTCTTGATATTTTCAAGAAATTGCATATAAATATCCCTTTTGCTGAAGCCTTGGCTGGCATGCCAAATTATGCCAAGTTTATGAAGGACCTCTTGTCAAGAAAGCACAAGTTGCAGGAATGCCAAACGGTGACACTCACTGAAGAGTGTAGTGCTATAATTACAAAGAAGTTCCCGCCTAAGCGTCATGATCCAGGGAGCTTCAATATTCCTATTGAAATTGGGAACACCAAATTTGGTAGAGCCTTGTGTGATCTTGGGGCAAGTATAAATTTAATGCCTTTGTCTGTTTGTGAATCTTTGGGGATAACTGATTTGAAACCCACTTTGGCATCTCTTCAACTTGCTGATAAGTCTGTAAGAAAGCCTAGTGGAATAATAGAAGATGTTCTTGTGAAGGTAGACAAGTTCATCTTCCCTGCTGATTTTGTAGTGTTAGATATGGAAGGAGGAGCTGAAATGCCACTTTTGCTGGGTAGACCTTTCTTAGCTACATCTCGAGCACTGATTGATGTTGAAAGTGGGAAGCTCGAAGCTAAGAATGAATGATGAGACTGTTACTATTCATGTCTTTGATTCTTTAAAACAGTCTTCTCACAAAGACGATTGTTTTAGTCTTGAAGTGTTTAAGGAAGAAAAAGATGTAGCAGTTGAGCTTCCTCAAAATCTCAAAGATGAGGACAAAGAAGATGAAACCCCGAAAGTGAAAGTGAAAGATCTTCCTAAAAATTTAATTGATGATGTCAAAGAGGTAAGGACGCCTCAAAGGAGGCATACTCCTACAAAGAAGAAGGCAAGAAGAAAGGTAGGGGTAAAATTCTTTGATACAAGTTGGAAGAGACACCGAGAGCTGAAGTTTGACAAGAGACACCGAGACTCTATCTCTCGGAAAAATCAAAGCTTCAAAGAGTTCTTAACATGGATCCATGTTTTGGATCAAATCTGGGAATGGTGGTCCCATACACCAAGGCAACCAGTACCACCAGATCTTTCATTTGTTGAGTCATCCCACACTGCTGAGGGGGATGACATGGAGGGCTGATCTTATCTCCTTGCTTATGGAGATCTTGTATATTAGTTTATTTTTCTGTTTCGTATTTTTAAGTTATTTTGTGTTGGTATATTTTTCTCTGATGTTTTAATGTGTGCATTATAGTTTCTTCTATATGCCACTATTTGTTCTATTGTGCAGGATTTTCTTCCTTCTTGGGGTTTAATTATTTCTGAGGACAGCAATGCTCTAAATCTGGGAATGGTTGGCTTGCACCTTAGAACTGCAATTCTTCTATCAGGGGAGATATTCTAACTCTTTTAATTTTCTTAGTTATTTTGTGTGCTATAAAAAGAAAAAAAAAGAAAAGAAGAAGAAAGTGTGTTATCCCAGGTTTAAATGTGCTCATCTTGTTAATGTACAGGATTGAATTTTAAGAAATATATTTTATGACTTTCTGGCATAACATTGCATAGGCATAATTGGATTGCATGATTGCTCGTTTGTCTGAGTTAATATTGTGAATTCTGATAATGTCTGAAGTCAATTTTCTTGAGTCTGCATTGATACCATAGCTGTGAGGTTTTGAGCCTAAACACTAAAACTTTTGTTGAGAGGCCTCACTGTTGTAATACTCTAGAACTTGATTTGTTTCTCTATTATGCATGCATTGATTGATATGATAAAGGCATTTTTATTGGCCAAAATAACCCACCTGTATGAGATTTTCCCTTGCTAGCCCTTTGAGCCTGAACTTAATTCTTGATAAATGACCTGTGGCCTGATTGATGGCTTAGCCTATATCCATTTTTCGTGACTTACCTTGATTGAGATTGAATCATTGAATGTGTTGAAAATAAAATACACAAATTGAGGTAAGCTCCACAATGGTCAAGTAATTAAGGGATGAAAAAAAAAAGTCATCTATGCCCTTAAAAAAAAAAAAAAAAAAGAAGAAGAAGAAGAGAGAAAGGGCAAAATGAAAAAGAGAAAAAGAAAAGAAAGCAAGAAAAAGGAAAAGAGTAAAAGGTGGTTAAAAGGAATTAATTCTCGAAATTCTGTGGGAATGTTAGTGGAGCAAAACAATTGATTGAAAGTGAAATAATATCAGTTTTCAATCTCTTGGTTGTTTGAGCTACTATCCAAATTTTCCTACCTATTACCCCGGCCAAGTTACAACCTGTGAAGTCCTTTTGATCAATTGATGCATGTGTTTGATTTTTCAATTTTAAGAATTTTTGAGAATATAATCAAGCATATGGTAGTGTTATAGCTTTGAGTAATTGAGTGCTCATGATACCCTTAAACACTGAGTGCTGAGTGAACATTAATTATCTGTGTGAGGGGTAATCAATGTAGACTTATATATTTAAGAAGCTGATGGCATTATTGGAAGTTCATGATATTGAGTCAGGCATGCGTGGCATATTGTATCTGATAGTGTCTATGATTGTTATGTTGGATTAAGCGAATATTTCCTGGATTAAGTCTTTTACATTGCTGGGGACAGCAACGTTTAAATCTGGGAATGGTTTGATGTGCCTCTGGCAAGTGTGATTTTTCTATGTTAAAATTGACAAGAATTGAGTCATAAGAGAGCAATTTAAATACATATTTGCTAATTATGTTGATTCTTTGTATGTCAATAATATGCACATTTTAGTTGTGTTTTTACAGGAAAAAGAAGTGAAATTTTGAATTCAAAATTTGAATTCAAAACTGGTTTTAATTAAATTCTTACGTTACGTAATAAAGTTTAATTTAATTCTTCAGTTACGTAATAAGTTTTAATTAAATCTTCAGTTATACGTTTCACGACATTTTCGGGAAAGAATTATTGTGCTGTGCGAAGAAAAAAAGAGTCTTGTAAATAGAACTCTTCACAAAACCCGAAGGTGGAACTCAGAAATTGGGAGGCAGATCTAGACACTTTGAGAGGAACATCACAAGGATCAGCATTTAAAGCTCATTACATCACATTTCAAACTATCCTCAATTAGCGCTGAAGCAATTAAGGAAAGAATCTGCAATCAAAGCGCTGAGTCAAAGCACAGCTGGCACTGCAGAAGATAGGATGCTTTGTCAGCATTACATCATGCTGAAGTGTCATCCTTATCTATTCACGCAACATCATATGGACCACGCCCAGAAACTCAAGTATAAAAAGGGTGGTCCTCCACCATTCCATTCCAGTCAGATCTGGACCGGGAGAAGAAAGGGGAGCTGTGGAGTTCTTCGCGTTCTTCGTTCTTCATCTTCTTCTTCTTTTTCTTTCTATTTTATTTTTAGTTTATGTTGAATTTTAGATCAGCGATCAGTATGTTGATCGGCTAGATCTTTTTATTGTAGTCAGGGTCACGATCCATATGTGAACCCTTGATACGAAGGATTGGTTTATGTTTTTTTTTATTTACATAATTATCTTTATCATTACTCTGTGCGAATTTGATATTCCCTTTGTTAGAATTGATCGATCTAATAGTTGGGGATATTCTGAGGATCAAAACCCTAGATAGGAATATTGGGATTTTGATCTCGAAAGGGGGTAAGATAACAATCTGTATGCGTGCTAGGAATAGACGTGTATACGATTGCAGATGCTTAAATTATCACGCTCATTGCTTGATCCCTTGAGAAACATTGCAAGGAATTGGGGTTTCTCATGGGATTAAAGGGTTAACCCTGCAAGGAATTGAGGGTTAACTATTAACTCATTTTAGAGGATAATTTATCTGAGTGATTATATAAATAATTATTGTAAATCAATCCGGAGTAAAAAGCGGGGATCATTTGGTGAATGAACCCTGGCTACAATGCTTTTCATATATTCTTTACAAAACAATTTTCATTTTTTATTGTTTTATTTCTCAAAACAAAAATACAAAAATAAGTCTTTTATTTTCAGATTTGAATTTCCATCAATTTGACAATATTTGTCACAACCCTATTTGAATTTTTCCATTCTTTGAGAAAAAGTTTAATTGATATTAGATCCCAATCCCTGTGGAGACGAATTTTATTTATCACTTTATTACTTGTGCGATCGGTATACTTGCCGGAGAGCATCAGCAGGCATTATGTTGTCAATAGCATTCATCACTTCAGCCGGAATCAGATTAGAGAATTTTTGCCAATCCCATTCCCCATCTGGTGTAATATACTCAGCTACTTTCTGATTGATACAAAGGTCAGGGATATCTTTGATGGCTACTTCTATGAGACTACCAAAATTAGGAACCCAATGGTCGATCCAGAATCTAGTGCTCTCCCCATTTCCCACTAGGACTATGGAGTATTTCTAGACCTCAGGCCACACTTTCATAACACCCCTCCAAAGCATTCAGCCCGTCAGGCCCTGGAGCCTTGAAAGCACCAAAGTGGAAGACCACCTGCTTAATTTCTTCTACTGTTGGAAATGCATTAAGCATTCTAAGACTTTGGTTCCTAAGAGCAAGAAAGACTCCTTTCACTGGAAATCTTGGTTTGTTAGGGGCTTCCTCCGAATAGAGTTTCTCAAAATAGCTAGCTATCATGTTACTTAAGAGCATATGATCTCCTATCCATTCATCATTTTCATCTTTCAAAAAATCAATTATGTTGCCTCTTCTTCTGGCTACTATGGAAGAGTGGAAAATTTTTTAATTCCTATCTCCATACATTAACCAATTGCATCTCGATCTCTGGAACCACTGAATCTCCTGCCGGACGTAGATTACTGGATCAAAGCATCTGGTGAGCCCCTCATCAATTCCTTTAAGTCTTTAGTGAATGCTAAACTTCCTTCTGTTGGCTTCCTTGTAAGATTCCTTGTACCAAGTTTGAGCCTCCCGTTGAAATTTAGCACACGCAGGTCTCCAGTTAACTCCCTCCCCCCAGCAATTGTTTATTATGATATGGAAGGGCTAACAGGTCAACCACGAGGATAAAAATCTGAAAGGACGAGTACTAAGATTCCCACGAGGAGGAGACCCATTTAGAAGGACTATGGGTCTATGATCAGAGCTGTAATAAGGAAGATGTTTCAGGTACCTATTGGGGAACCTCAGATTCTAGCTTTCATTACTACAAGCCCTATCTAGCCTTTCAAAAAGACTACCCCGCTTCCAAGTGAATTTAGGACCTTTAAATCCAATATCAGATAGATTACAAGTATCCAGACACTCCTGGAAGTCTCTAATGGAGCTCCAATTAGGCTCTGCACCTCCAGCCTTTTCATCTCCGCATAAATAAGAGTTAAATTCTCCCATTGCAATCCAAGCATCTTAGGAATTAATGTATAATTTTTGGAGGCTCTCCTATAAAGGTCTTCTCTCCATACTTCTCGGACTCGCATAGATGATCGAAATCAGCTCCTCCATTCTATTCTCTTTCCAAACCAGAGAGGTGTGGATGAACTGATGATGCGCAGAGATGATATTCACAGTGACATCTTCATCATTCCAAAGCAGACATAGGCCTCCCGAGAAGCCTACTGCGTCTTGAATATAGTGATTTTTAAAGCCTAACTTCGCAATGCATCGGTTCGCTTTTTCACCACTAATTCGGGTCTCCATCAGACAAAGAACTCTAATCCTGAACGTCTTTGTAATGTCTTGTATTAATGGGGCTAGGCCTTTCTTACCAGCTCCTCTCACATTCCAGCTGCACAAAATCATTAAAAACTAATAATCTTGAGGGACACTAAAAAATCAAACACCTGACTCATTGTCTGATTTCTGAGAACACCTTCATACCGCCTTCGGCATACACATTTTTGTCCATCTCTTTTCCCTTTATAGTTTGCGAGTATCTTCTCATTAGCTCCAGAGCATCAGGTGGTTTCTTCTTAGGATTCATGTTCTCTTCATCGTCCCCAAGCGTTTCCCTTCCTTTCATCTCCCCCATGGTGACAGCAAGATTATTTGCTAGCAAAGCAAATTTTCCAATCTGTTTGGCACTTTTGATCCCCGACGAAGGCTTCTTACGGTTAGGGTTGGGCCTTTGGTTTGGCTTATTAATGACTCTATCTGGTTTTAGCTTGATAGGCCTTTGCTTATTGGGCTTTACTCTATTTGGGCTTGTCTTCAGTTTGGTCCCTAACACACGAATGACCTTCCTTTGCTTGCTACCCACTAGTTGGGCCACCAAATTCTAAATTGATTTCTCCCCTCTTATCCTCCGTCCCTTTCTCCCAAGTCCCTAAGCTTTTCTCTACACCATCAGAGGCTAACTTAGGACTCATGTCCTTCCTACTAGTTCCTTCTTCTCCTGTTCTCCCACCGCTAGGCTTTCCACTAGGCTTTCCACTAGCTTCTGTCATATTTTCTATTGGGGATAGACTGATTTGACCTGCATCTTCACTCACAGTGTTTAGGGCCTCGAACCTCGTCCCTCTTGCTTAGGCTGCATGGGATGTGGTATGGAAGCTACCATCCCTATGTTTCGTCTTGTCAAAACTAGTTCCTCCTACCTGTTTCTTCTTTCCTAGGTTATCGGTCCCCACACCCTTCTTCCTCCCTGAAGCTTCGAAGTTCATTTGACTGGGATTCGGTTTCCTTACTTTTGATGAATGTTGAACAATCATCCATTCACCAAAAGGTTCCTCTTCCTGAATCTTGTTTCCCTTCCCCATGTATGGAACTTGGATCTTCGTCTCACTGGACTTGCTTTCAACTACTTCATCTGCTCTTTGCACCTCCGGGCATCTGTCCTTTCTGTGTCCATAACCGCCACAACCGAAGCATATTAGATGTAAGCCTTCATAGGCTACAGGACGAACTTTGTCTCCTATTTTGAACTTCGACAGAAACTTCTTGGATAGATCAACTTTGACACAAATTCGTGCAAATCTAGCACGTTTAGTATATTCCTCCAGGCTTGTTTCATTCTTCCGGATAGAATTCTTGTCTATCCTCAAAGTTCTGCCAAACATATTGCCGACCCTCCATAGTAGCTGAGATGTGTAAAACTCCAAAGGTAGCCCGGTATTCTAATCTAGATAGCTAGCTTCTTGAGAGTTTCATTTAAGGGATCGAAAAGAGGCCTATAATGTTGAACTGTGACATAATGCCCTGCTATAATCCACGATCCATCTTGGAGAACATGAGCATAGTCCTTCTCCTCCGGAAGCTTGAACAGAAAGTAGTCATTCTCCATGTCTATAAATTCATACGCCGTTGATATACTCCACATTTTCAGCAATCTTCCCAACAGATACTTAGTGTTCGGCCTCTTACCTAACAGCTTCACTATGAGTGCATTCTTCCATTTTTTGCAGGCTTCTTTATGGATATCTTTTGGGTAATGGAAAGTAGGGCAGAAGGGATCTCCATCATCCTCTATATCAAGTATAAATTTTATTTAATTAAATTATATTATCGTTAGTTAGATTTAGTTAATTTTTTTTTTTGGTAATCTAGATTTAGTTCAATTTATTATTTCTTAGTTATGCAATACTAATATATTATTTATTTAAATTTCATTGTTTAAGTAAAGTGCTTTGAATTTCTTTTATACAGATTTGTCTATTTATATTAATTACTTTGTTTTTAAGGGTTGTGATAAAATAAATTGAATTTGTTGATTTACTAAATTTATGATCAAAATACCAGATCATAAAGTGTTGTGTGCTTGAGCATCTATGGAGTGAATCTCGTCTTCGTGGCGGCAAGAAACTCCTCTTTGTGCTCCGGTGGGACAAGGGGTTATGCACATGCATGCAAGATACTCTAATATTTAAGTCAGTATAGACATTGTCATAATGTATGAGGTAAAATATTCACATGATGTTTATTTCTTGATGAATGAGGGTGAAGATCCCTCTTATACGGTGGCTGTCAAGAGTCATGAGAAGAGGTTTAGGATTTTTCCCTTATTTATTTGATCCAATACTTAGAAGATCTAAGCTAAGTAATATATTCAGGAAAATGTAATTATTTTTATAATACTCATTTATTTTAATGACAATGTATAAATGATTTGAAAAGATATTATAATTTCATGATTTATTTAGTTTTTAAAAATAATGATTTTAAAAGATTTACATTATTAATTGAATGATTTAGAAAAATGAATTTTTAAAATTATTTATATACCCATTTAATTTCATTAGTATATTATTTAATAAAATATTAATTTTGAAATAGTGTGGCACAAATAATGATTTTAGAATTTCTCAAATTTAATATTTATTCCCCAAATTACTACTCACCACTAGGGGTGTTAACGGGCCGAGCCGAGCCGAGCTTTGATCTTAACGGGCAAGCCTGTATTTAAACGTGTCCGACTGGCCTTATCCTATTACCTGTCACGAATATAATATTGGCCTGTGGCCTGGTTTATTTACAAAAAATAAAAGCATGTATGAAGCCTGTCTTAGCCTGTTAGCATGTTAAAGAATAAAAATAAGAGAACAGAATTCCACAAAAAAAGCAATTTCCAGATAGAAACCTTAGCTTCCAATTTGCAGCAATAATTTACTAAGTCTACAATAAATAAATAAAAATTAAAGTGAGAGAAGGTAGATAACAGGTTATATTATCTTAACCCATTATAAAAAAAAGTGCCAACAAAAAAAAACAAAAACAAAAAATAAAAAATAAATTGACACAAACAAGCAGTGCACAGTGGAACGAATGAGTTTTTGCGGGTTTGTTTGTGTGAAGAAGGATGAAGGATAATATAGAACAGCACTAGTAATTCCATAAATATACATAAATTCAATATATATCCAAATAACATAATATATAACAAAATCATTCAAAAAGTCTGTTAAACCAATAAAATGGGGTGAAATAAATTGATGAGAGAGAGAGAGAGAGTTATTACAAGTAGTATAAAAAATATAAATAAATATTTATATACTAGGCTAGCCTGGGAGGCTCTAAGGTCGAGCTTCTGAATTAGAGCCCGAGGCCTTTTTATTAAATGAGCTTTTATACAAGTCTAAGCCTGGTTCCAACACGAGTTTTTATTAAACGAGCTCAGGCCTTTACGAGCCGAGCCAAAGGCCCCTGGCTCGTTTACCACCCCTACTCACCACTAGCGGTGAAACTGGGTCGGGCCGGCCCACAGGGGCCTACATCCCGGCCCATTAGTGGCCTAGCCTGGCTCGGCCTTTTTACTTGGCAGGCCGGGCTTGGACTGGTGTAAAGGTTTGATTAGATAATTGGGCCGAAGGCTTAATATATTAAGCCTGGCCCATGAGTCTCCAAGGCTGGCCCAATTGTTCTAGATAGTTCTGCTTTGGAATCTCAGTTACTAGAGTTAATAACATACCAAAAATTCCTTTTACTCTTTAGTTATATCTTGTAAGACGACAGCGTTATTGCTAAGCCTTAACTCAACTGCAAGCTCCCGAGTCCCAAGTAAGACACACCACCGCCGTTCATGCCTCCACCGACGTCCTCCACTGTTCACGCCACCACCGCTGTCCACCACCTTTAAGTTATCTCTCATCTCCGTGTGTTTATTTATCAGATAAATAGAGTTCATCGTTCATATTGATCTTGATTAGAAAAAGCTTAATATCAGATTCTGTGATTGGTAATGTTTAATTGAAAGGTTGATAAGGAAAAATGGGTATTTCGAATCATTGAATCATCATGGTTTTGTTTGGACGTTAAAATTGTGATTTTTATTTTAACAATAGAATTTGAGTATTTTGTGGAGTTGATTCATGATCTGTTTGGAAGTTAAAGATTAACAGGCCAACGGGCCGGGCCGGGCCATTTGATTTTTTATAAATGGGCTAAGACAGGCTAACAATTAGACTCATACTATGCTATCGGGCCGGGCCAAATTGAAATTCTTTGGATAGGCTTAGGCTTTACGGGGCAAAGCTCGGCCCAGCCCATCCCATTTTCACCCCTACTTACCACGGTTATAAATATATCTTTTGCAGATAAAGTTAAAAAATTAACTTTTGGTTGTACTTATAACAACCCTCACTATTAAATTTTGCAAATAGTGGAATCTTTTATAGCATTTTCACATGATAACTATAACAACTCGCATTGTGAAATTAGAATTTCAGTGAATTTTATAATAATAAATTATGATTTTTAAGAAAATAATTCTATAATTGAAATATGATAATTAGAGAATTATAATGGTTAATTATTAAAGGGTTCTCTTTTTCTATGTCAACGTAGATAACTTATATATAATGAATCTAAAATGACGTCGTTTTGAGACGGAAATCAAGGTGTTTTTGTAATTATAATTTATTTCAGGATTATAATAGTCTTTTTCATTATAGTTTTTTAATTTTTTAAATAAAAACAACGTCGTTTTGGGAGCGAATGTAGATAAATTATCTACATTCACTTTAGAAACATTAAAGCCATTATTAAATGCATATAATGTGTTTTATGTTTTTGAAATTGTTTTTTTGGGGAATAACTTCATCAAAACACCATACACCAATAATAGTGTCTCAACTCTGTCAAGTATCTTGAAGTGTTTAATCGAAGACTTAAAATTCTCTTTGATCTGAATATCATTGGGTCTGGACAACATGAGAAGCATCAGTAACATATTTCTGCATGTGAGAAACATAAAATACATCTTGTTAATTGGTTAAATGCAAAGCTAAAGCAAGCTAATAAGTAACTGATTCTACCCTACGCATAATCTGCCAGAGTTTAATAAATCTAGAACTCAATTGCATGACTCCAAAAACTCGCCTAACATCAATTACCGTGAAAGTCTCACAAAAACATGATACTCTATCCGATTAGGGAATGAATTCTTTTAGGTGAAAAAGTGATTATTATGGTCATATTATTTGATCACAATCACTCATTGATAATGAGCTAAGAGAGAGAAAAATGTATAATTTTTAAATTAATAATTATGATCAAATAACATGGAAGAATTCACTCCCATCAGATTATGTGTTTGACAACCGCTTAGTCATTGGGACTTGCGACACCCATTTATTTTGAAAATGAAATAGCGACAACAACATTGCAGCTACGTGCACGATTATCAAGAGTACGCTTTAAATGGATAGTAATAATTGAGGTAGCTAGCCACAGGTTTCCAGGACTTCTGACTCCTTTTAATGGGTTTCGATTTTTTAGGAAAATTTTTTCTCATAGAACTATCTTATGTGGAGCCTACCTTTATTAAAAAATTTAGAAAAACAAAAAAAAAATATTGCAAAAATGAAAGGATCATGGATAAGAGAAAATAACTCTTTTCCCCCTCTTTATTTTCGGAAAGAAAAAGCCACAATAACATCGATCCATGCCAAACATTTCAGCAACAGATAAATGTATCCTTTAGCAACGAACTCTTCATATATATAATAAACACTGATTCAGATGATCACTGTCTTGCTTGCACTATTAAGAATTCATCGTAAATGAAAGGCCTGATCCACTTAACTTTTCCTCCATGATTTTGGATAATTTTTCCACCATTGAAGGAGAAAGGTAATTCACCCAATCCCCTACTTCAGCCTTACGAAACAAGTGCTTTTTCCAAAAGTTCCTGCCAGTTGCTCCAGAATTATTTACCTCCAATTCCTTCATCTTCTCAAAACTACACAGCTTTATTATGTTTTCAATCACTCCACTATTTTCCTCGTCTTGAGTGAAAGGACAACCCAAGAATTCAGCCACTCTTTTCATGTGAAAATTGACATCCTGTTTAAGATCCTCATACTTCAAGAACAGAACCTTGTGGGGTCTAGCTATGCTCTCATTCCAGTAACCAAGCATTTGGTTCCAAGATGGACCAAAGTCAACTAACCCGTTGCAGTACATTTCAAAAGCTTCCTCTAATGTTAATGCAAATTGAGGACCTACCTTAATTGCGTTGAGGAAAATCCAGAGAGACACAAAAGTGTCGAAAGGGTTCCTGCATATATAAATGATCCTACAATTGGACTCCTTGATTGACTTAGCCAATAAAGGGAATGGAATGTGAGTACCAAAAAGTCTTGGCTCGATCATGTTGGAGAGGTTAGGAACTTGGTTATGAGCATCCCCATAAACGGTGTGTTCAAAGAAAGGCACAAGGTCATGGGGATTTGAAGTAAGCAATGGATGGTTCTCTGAGGATGAAAAACGGTGGCGGTTGATAATGGCAAAGGTAAGGGCTTTCAACCATGTGGTGCCTGATTTTGGAATGGTGGCTACAACAACATCACTGTCTTTTGCTTGGAAGTGTTTCTGAAAAATGTTTATGGCTTGGATGAAAGTTGAAGAGAACCAAAACCCTTGGAATAGATATAGAAAAGGGGATTTCTGTATAATGGAAAAACCCTTCTCTTTAGGAAGAGAGAGAATAAGATGCTTACAATCTTGGCTTAGATTATCTTCTTCACTTGCTTCTTCCCCATCCCTTGATTGGTTTTTTGTGACATGTGTGAGATCTGTTGGAGCCATTGAAGTAGAGTGCTAATGGCAGCTTGCTTGTAGTGCTTGTATTATTTATAGGGTTTTATAAGAGTTAAGTTATAGGAAAGAAAAAGTGTTTGTGTTATGTTATAGAGATTCGTCTTGTGTGTCAAATTTTTTTTTGTTGTGGGTCCCATAAAATGTTATGAGTGTAAAATTTTTTTTCTGTTCATGTTAAATTATAGATGATAAACCCTTATTTATAATATAATTTTCTCTCTTACATATATAAAAATGTACCAGCTTGATTTTTTTTTTTCTCTTTTTGGTTCAAATGACCTGATATGCACTTGAATATAGAAAATAATTTTATGGAAACATCAGACTCATTATTTATAGCATAAATTAGTGATTCTATAATATCCCTTGATTCTCGTGAAATCATGGGCAATATCTACATGGAAAGGTTATATTCATTGTCTATTTTTTTTACTACTTCTTATTAATAAATCTTAACCGTTGCTTTCCGTCAATTCAACGGTTATAATTTATTACAAATTAATAATTAATTAATAAATATTATTCCATAAATTATAACCGTTAGATTGACGGAAATCAACGGTTAAGATTTGGTAGTAAGAAATATTAAAAAAATTAGGTAGAAAGTATAACCTCTTCTATATCTATATAATATATTTAAGGGATATATTTTTCTTCATGAGATTTAAAGCAAGAAGTTTTGCAAGAGGCTTATAAGGGTAATTATGACGTGCATCCGGGATCCACAAAAATGTACCATGACTTGAAGAATGCATTTTGGTGGCCAGTATGAAACGTGATATTGCGGAGTATGTAGCTCGGTGTCTTGCATGTCAGGAGGTGAAGTATGAACATCAAAAACCTTCAGGACTCCTCCAACCTCTAGAGATTCTTGAATGGAAGTAGGATAGTATTGCCATGGATTTTGTAGTTGGACTTCCTCGGACACGAGAAAGTTTTGATGCCATTTGGATAATTGTTGATCGGTTGACGAAATCAGCTTATCGATTGGTGTAAGAACCCGCACCGCTAATTAAGGTAATTAGCGAATTAATTATGATAATTAGGAAATAATTCCATAATTGACCCTAATAATTATTAATGGGCTTAGATAATTATATTGAGTGAGTAAAAATGCTGAAAGTCGCTTTTCGGAAGAAAAGCGCAGATACCGGTTCTGCTACTCGGTATAAATGCGTACCGGAAAAGTATCCCGGAAAATTATAACGAATGCATGATAATTACTAGAATATTATGTAGGACATGTAAAGCAAGTTTCAAGTCAAAATGACGTAATCTGATGCCAGAACTGATACTGGCTATGGAAAAGCGCGTACCGGAAAGGTGCTCCGAAAAATAAAATAAAAAATATGACAAATCTTAGAAAAATGCGTAGGTCTAGAATCCGAAGTTTGGGATCAATATCTTTTACTTTGCGATTAAGGCTAATACTGCGCGGTTAGTGCTTGGGCCTATAAATAGACCCACTTAGCACACAACCCTAGGCAGCCACTATTTTCCTACGTGAGTTTTTCCCTGCAGCTTTGAGGCAGCCCCCTTGCACCTCCATTCTTGGTGTTTCCTTGCTTTCTTCTTCTTCTCTTCTTCTTTCTTCACCATTCCTCCTTCCAAGCAACTAGAGTGTGTCTTGGGTGAGGGTGGTGCAACCTTTTCTGAGTTGAGAAGGCTGTGTGTGTGAGGTTAGTGAGCTGAACTTGAAGCTTTAGTGATGGCTACCTTGTGGTAGTCATTGTGAGCTTCAAAGTGCCACCTTGTGGTGCAAGAACCCACCTTGGTGTGCCATTTTCGTGCTCCTACTTAGGCTGAGTGTGAGGAACCTTGGGAGAGCTCCAAGAGCACAACTTGCCTCTGTTTTGAACTTTGGTAAGTTACCTCACTATGATCATGAGTCTATGATGCTTAAAGTTGATGTCTTGGCCATGTTTAATGAGTAAACAAGAGGGTATAAGAAATATGAACCTAAAATGAACCAAAGATGCATGCTTTAACGTGTTGAAGTGTTAAAAATGGAACCTTGGAAGGATATCTTCGCGAAATGCAGAAACTGCATTCTGTCGCGAAATATCCGGATATTTCGAGTGAGATATCCGGATATTGGATATCCTGATATCTCGAGTGAGATATCCGGATATTGGATATCCTGATATCTCGAGTGAGATATCCGGATATTGGATATCCTGATATCTCGAGTGAGATATCCGGATATGGGATATCCTGATATCTCGAGTGAGATATCCGGATATGGGATATCCTGATATCTCGAGTGAGATATCCGGATATGGGATATCCTGATATCTCGAGTGAGATATCCGGATATGGGATATCCTGATATCTCGAGTGAGATATCCGGATATGGGATATCCTGATATTCTGAGGGAGATATCCGGATATTGGATATCCTGATATTTCGAGTGAGATATCCTGATATGGGATATCCTGATATTTCCAATGAGATATCCTGATACGGGATATCCTGATATTTCCAATGAGATATCCGGATATCCTGGGATTTCGCAGGTAGCTGTGCTGTGTGAACAGTAAGCTATTGGGGGTTTGTGGACCCTAGATTAAGGAAGTTAGGCTTCTGTAATTAATGAACTAAGTCAGAATCACATGATTAAGGGCTTATGGCTTTGTTGGAAGCCTTAAGACGTAAAACGTAAAGGAAAGGCGTAATCTTTAAGTTGTATGCTTGTGATACATGATTATTGATGTATTATTGGTCCATGTCAGATTGTGATACTGCTGTTTGTGGACTTGTGAGTGGTTGGACTCTTGGCTTGGGTAGCTAGCTTGCAAGGCAAGCTTTCGTGTCCTCGGTTTAGCCATTTTGATGTTCCACCATGTCCCATGGGGATGGGTTTATGCATGCTGTGTTACATGCTTTGATTATTTTGGAAATGTTGTTGAGCTGTTTATATGTAATGAGCATTATGATATGCATGTGGTGTCCACCTAGACGGCAATCCTGAGTATGTAGTACATACAAGATGGAGAAGCATGTGGGTGAGGTGCAGGTAGTATCCATGTACTCATGTAGGCATAGACGTATTCCTACATTTCTCTGGCCAGTAGATTTGATATGCACACATGACATGATTAATTGCTGCATCGCATAGTTTTGGAACTTATATTGTAAATACTGTTTTTGAACTTATATTACACATGTAAGTGAGCTTGGGGTGGAGACTCCTTGAGGACCCCTTGTCTTACTGAGATTTCTTGTTAGAGATCTCACCCCACGTTTGGGGACGCTTATTTCAGGATCAGGTAATGTTGAGGGCTCGGGTGGCAGGAGGCCAGAGCTGAGTTGATTTGATGATATGCTGACTGCTGTTTTTATTTCCGACTGTTGTTTATGTTTTCTGTTGAGATTATGTTATGACTGTTATTGGGCTTTGTTGCCTTATTTGGTGAGCATGGGGTTTGTCCATGCCACATGTTTGACTTTGGTCTTTTAGGTTAATGTTGTAATTAAAGTATCAGGATTTTGACCCAGGCTACTTGTGTAGACCTGTGGCTTTAGATACTCACTTATTATATTTATGTACGAGGTATTCAGTTAGTTGTCTTGCGATTTACATACAGGCAGTATTTTTATGAAAATGATTAAGTAATCAAGTTGGTTAAGTTAATGACGTCATAATTGAATTAAAGAAAAAGTTATTCCGCATTTTAATTAAGCGTGGCTTAATACGATAGCGTGTTAACAGACCGGGTTAACACGGGCTGTTACAATTGGCGTTACCGCCTAATCTGTCAGGGATTCATGATGTATTACCTCTCTGATCCATCTCATGTTTTACAGCCGGAGGAAGTAGAGTTAAAAGAGAATTTGACGTATCATGCTCAGCCGTATCGAATTCTCGAGAGATCTGTTAAACAACTCCACTCAAGGAGGTACCTTTGGTGAAAGTGTTGTGGAACAATAAATCAGCATACGAAGCCACTTGGGAACGTGAAGACGAAACGCAGGAACGCTATCCTGAACTGTTTAGTTAGCTTGTAAGTCCAATTGTGCGGACAAAATTCCTTTTTGATGGGGAGAGTGTAACATCCCACATAATTGGGGTATATAATTAATTTACTATAAGGACTGTAGGTATTATGTTGACATTCAAGCTATGCACATTACATGCTTGGATTTCGAATTGTATAGCTATTAGTATGGAATAAGTGAGAATTTATTTGACCATGTGGAATTTTGGTTAAAATTTATAAGTATAATTTTATAGTAACATATAGAAAAAGAAAGATTAAATCCTTAGGTAACAATTAGTGGGAAACATAAAATAATATACATAGTTAATTATTAAGATTTGAGAGCCTTTGGATTTATAGGTTTGGGCCCCACTTCATGCGATGGGCTACAACCCAAAATGCTTTAGGAAAAGGCTTCTTTTCAGCTCAAAGAATTCTTACTAACCTCTTCTATTAGTGTAGCCGCATGGAGTTTTCAATGTGGCCCTATTGGTTAAATATTACACTTGGTAACCTCTATCTACTTATCTCATCCTAAGAACCCTACCATGGCAGCCCTTGATTGGGTAGAAATCACCACATGTCAAGAAAACCTCATCCTTGTTCCCTCCCCCTACTTATGCGCTAAGTTAAATTAAAAAGAGAAAATTCTGATGTGGCTTGCATCTTTGGGCAGAGTAGACCAGCCCCATTGCCGCCACATGCAACCTATAAGGAGATAGTCATCTACATGCAGGTGTGTCTATTGGTCAAGAGATGGCTCTATCCTCTAATCCTATCCCCCTCTTGTGCGCCTAGAAGGGCAAGATAAAGCTGATTGCTTTTCTTGATCGGCCCACACAGTTACGCCAATGCGTGTCACTTAATTTTTCCCATTGCTTGCATGTGTGCCACTTAGCTCTTCTATGGCTTGCATGTAGGCCACCTAATCTCCACTTCCCTTGCATGCACGCCACTTTGCCACAAGGAGAACACTTGGAAGATCCCTTCCATGCATCGGCCAAGGATGTGGTATCACTATAATGTAGAACTTAAAATAAAATAATTATTTTTTTGTGGAGAAGATAAAACTTGTATTTCTTTTTTTCTTGTGATATGTTGCTTACAATATGGATTAGTTTATATAAGCACTAGATTGCCTTTTCATGAACCAAACATTAAATTAGCCATAAACCACAAAACTAAACTTCCTTGAGTGGAGTTGTTTAACAGATCTCTCGAGAATTCGATACGGCTGAGCATGATACGTCAAATTTTCTTTTAACTCTACTTCCTCCGGCTGTAAAACATGAGATGGATCAGAGAGGTAATACATCATGAATCCCTGACAGATTAGGCGGTAACGCCAATCGATAAGCTGATTTCGTCAACCGATCAACAATTATCCAAATGGCATCAAAACTTTCTCGTGTCCGAGGAAGTCCAACTACAAAATCCATGGCAATACTATCCCACTTCCATTCAAGAATCTCCAGAGGTTGGAGGAGTCCTGAAGGTTTCTGATGTTCATACTTCACCTCCTGACATGCAAGACACCGAGCTACATACTCCGCAATATCACGTTTCATACTGGCCACCAAAATGCATTCTTCAAGTCATGGTACATTTTTGTGGATCCCGGATGCACGTCATAATTACCCTTATAAGCCTCTTGCAAAACTTCTTGCTTTAAATCTCATGAAGAAAAATATATCCCTTAAATATATTATATAGATATAGAAGAGGTTATACTTTCTACCTAATTTTTTTAATATTTCTTACTACCAAATCTTAACCGTTGATTTCCGTCAATCTAACGGTTATAATTTATGGAATAATATTTATTAATTAATTATTAATTTGTAATAAATTATAACCGTTGAATTGACGGAAACCAACGGTTGAGATTTATTAATAAGAAGTAGTAAAAAAAATAGACAATGAATATAACCTTTCCATGTAGATATTGCCCATGATTTCACGAGAATCAAGGGATATTATAGAATCACTAATTTATGCTATAAATAATGAGTCTGATGTTTCCATAAAATTATTTTCTATATTCAAGTGCATATCAGATCATTTGAACCAAAAAGAGAAAAAAAAAAATCAAGCTGGTACATTTTTATATATGTAAGAGAGAAAATTATATTATAAATAAGGATTTATTATCTATAATTTAACATAAATAGAAAAAAAATTTTACACTCGTAACATTTTATGGGACCCACAACAAAAAAAAATTTGACACATAAGATGAATTTCTATAACATAACACAAACACTTTTTCTTTCCTATAACTTAACCCTTATAAAACCCTATAAATAATACAAGCAATCTGCCATTAGCACTCTACTTCAATGGCTCCAACAGATCTCACACATGTCACAAAAAACCAATCAAGGGATGGGGAAGAAGCAAGTGAAGAAGATAATCTAAGCCAAGATTGTAAGCATCTTATTCTCTCTCTTCCTAAAGAGAAGGGTTTTTCCATTATACAGAAATCCCCTTTTCTATATCTATTCCAAGGGTTTTGGTTCTCTTCAACTTTCATCCAAGCCATAAACATTTTTCAGAAACACTTCCAAGCAAAAGACAGTGATGTTGTTGTAGCCACCATTCCAAAATCAGGCACCACATGGTTGAAAGCCCTTACCTTTGCCATTATCAACCGCCACCGTTTTTCATCCTCAGAGAACCATCCATTGCTTACTTCAAATCCCCATGACCTTGTGCCTTTCTTTGAACACACCGTTTATGGGGATGCTCATAACCAAGTTCCTAACCTCTCCAACATGATCGAGCCAAGACTTTTTGGTACTCACATTCCATTCCCTTTATTGGCTAAGTCAATCAAGGAGTCCAATTGTAGGATCATTTATATATGCAGGAACCCTTTCGACACTTTTGTGTCTCTCTGGATTTTCCTCAACGCAATTAAGGTAGGTCCTCAATTTGCATTAACATTAGAGGAAGCTTTTGAAATGTACTGCAACGGGTTAGTTGACTTTGGTCCATCTTGGAACCAAATGCTTGGTTACTGGAATGAGAGCATAGCTAGACCCCACAAGGTTCTGTTCTTGAAGTATGAGGATCTTAAACAGGATGTCAATTTTCACATGAAAAGAGTGGCTGAATTCTTGGGTTGTCCTTTCACTCAAGACGAGGAAAATAGTGGAGTGATTGAAAACATAATAAAGCTGTGTAGTTTTGAGAAGATGAAGGAATTGGAGGTAAATAATTCTGGAGCAACTGGCAGGAACTTTTGGAAAAAGCACTTGTTTCGTAAGGCTGAAGTAGGGGATTGGGTGAATTACCTTTCTCCTTCAATGGTGGAAAAATTATCCAAAATCATGGAGGAAAAGTTAAGTGGATCAGGCCTTTCATTTACGATGAATTCTTAATAGTGCAAGCAAGACAGTGATCATCTGAATCAGTGTTTATTATATATTTGAAGAGTTCGTTGCTAAAGGATACATTTATCTGTTGCTGAAATGTTTGGCATGGATCGATGTTATTGTGGCTTTTTCTTTCCGAAAATAAAGAGGGGAAAACATTTTCTCATCTAATAGGAGAGTTATTTTCTCTTATCTATGATCCTTTCATTTTTACAATATTTTTTTTTGTTTTTCTAAATTTTTTAATAAAGGTGGGCTCCACATAAGATAGTTCTATGAGAAAAAAATTTCCTAAAAAATCGAAACCCATTAAAAGGAGTCAGAAGTCCTGGAAACCTGTGGCTAGCTACCTCAATTATTACTATCCATTTAAAGCGTACTCTTGATAATCGTGCACGTAGCTGCAATGTTGTTGTCGCTATTTCATTTTCAAAATAAATGGGTGTCGCAAGTCCCAATGACTAAGCGGTTGTCAAACACATAATCTGATGGGAGTGAATTTTTGCATGTTATTTGATCATAATCATTAATTTAAAAATTATACATTTTTTTCTCTCTTAGCTCATTATCAATGAGTAATTATGATCAAGCACAATAATCAGTTTTTCACATAAAAGAATTCATTCCCTAATCCGATAGAGTATCATGTTTTTGTGAGACTTTCACGGTAATTGATGTTAGGCGAGTTTTTGGAGTCATGCAATTGAGTTCTAGATTTATTAAACTCTGGCAGATTATGCGTAGGGTAGAATCAGTTACTTATTAGCTTGCTTTAGCTTTGCATTTAACCAATTAACAAGATGTATTTTATGTTTCTCACATGCAGAAATATGTTACTGATGCTTCTCATGTTGTCCAGACCCAATGATATTCAGATCAAAGAGAATTTTAAGTCTTCGATTAAACACTTCAAGATACTTGACGGAGTTGAGACACTATTATTGGTGTATGGTGTTTTGATGAAGTTATTCCCCAAAAAAACAATTTCAAAAACATAAAACACATTATATGCATTTAATAATGGCTTTAATGTTTCTAAAGTGAATGTAGATAATTTATCTACATTCGCTCCCAAAACGACGTTGTTTTTATTTAAAAAATTAAAAAACTATAATGAAAAAAAGACTATTATAATCCTGAAATAAATTATAATTACAAAAACACCTTGATTTCCGTCTCAAAACGACGTCATTTTAAATTCATTATATATAAGTTATCTACGTTGACATAGAAAAAGAGAACCCTTTAATAATTAACCATTATAATTCTCTAATTATCATATTTCAATTATAGAATTATTTTCTTAAAAATCATAATTTATTATAAAAATTCACTGAAATT